>CM059192.1:85816197-85836222 GCA_030323885.1 Branchipolynoe longqiensis
TCTGCCACTTACGCTATGGTGACGCCATGGAACATACTTTACTGCAACTGCATAAGGGCCTGCCCAATCCGATGTACTCTAAGTGAGTTTTTAAATTCTAGGTAAGAGGACGCTGCCCTGGTTCTGGTTGGTAGGTTGTTCCACATCATGCTGCCTTTGTAAATTGGTGCTTTAATTAGTTTGTTTGTCGAAGTTGGTTATTGCGAACATTGTGAACGCAGTGAAAGCGGCCGTTTTAATGGCGCCGTTTATTAATGCTGCAGTTCTGCAGCCAATGACCGCGAGGTCACAAACCCCCCAATAACAACAGCAGTGAAAGTAGACGAAATTTAGTAGAGCTACGTTGACAACATTGTCAAGAGAGCTGCGACAGGTGAGGATATTTACAGGCCTCGGAGAATACCACCAATCGGGATAGGTCTTATCGAGGTGAGTGGGGAGCGGACAGTGTGTGTCTGGAGGGGGGGAGAGTGTGTGTGTGGAGGGGGAGGAGAGGGTGTGTGTGGAGGAGAGTGTGTATGTGGAGGAGGAGGAGGAGAGAGAGTGTGTGGAGGGGGAGGAGAGTGTGTGTGGAGGGAGAGGAGAGTGTGTGTGGAGGAGAGTGTGTGTTTGGAGGAGAGTGTGTATGTGGAGGAGGAGGAGAGAGAGTGTGTGGAGGGAGGGGGGGAGGGGGAGAGTGTGTAATGGAGGGAGAGGATGAGTGTGTGGGTGAGGGGGAGGGGTTGTGTGTCTAGAGGGGGAGGAGAGTGTGTTTTGTTATGGAGGAGAGAGAGTGTGTTTAGGAGAGTGTGTATATAGTGTATGTGGGGAGAAGGAGGGAGAGTGTGTGGAGGGGAGGAGAGTGTTATTGTGGAGGGAGTGAGGTGTGTGTGTGGGGAGAGTGGTATATGGAGGGAGAGGAGAGTGTGTGTGGATGGGGAGACGAGTTGTGTGTGGAGGGAGAGGTGGAGAGGAAGAGTGTGGGTAATGGGGAGGAGAGTGTGTGTGTGAGGAGGAGGAGGAGGAGGAGGAGAGTGTGTGTGTGGAGCGGGAGGAGAGTGTGTGTTGTGGAGGGGGAGGAATGTGTGTGTGTGAGGGAGTGTATTGAGAGGGAGGAGAGTGTGTGTGGAGGGGGAAGGACGGTTTGTGTTGTTGAGGGGCAGACAATTGTGTGTGTGAGGGGAGGGAGAGTGTGTATGTAGAAGGGGAGGGGGTGTGTGTGTGGAAGGAGGAAGGAGTGTCTGTGTGGAGGAGAGGAGAGGGTGTGTGTGGAGGGGAGGATGAGTCTGTGTATGGAGGGGGTTGGTAGAGAGTGTGTGTGTGGAGGGGAGGGGAGTGTGTGTGTGGAGGGGAGGAGGGAGGAGAGTGTGTGTGTGTGGAGGGGAGGGACAGAGGGTGCGGAGGGGAGAGTGTGGGTGTGTGGAGAGGAAGGAGCAGAGTGTGTGTGGAGGGGAGGAGAGTGTGTGTGTGGAGGGGAGGAGAGTGTGTGTGTGGAGGGGAGGGGAGTCTGTGTATGGAGGGGAGGAGAGTGTGTGAATGGAGGGGAGGAGAGTGTGTGTGTGGAGGGGAGGAAAGTGTGTGTGTGGAGGGGGAGGTGTGAGCTGGGGGTGAGGGGAGTCAGGGAGTCTTCCTGCCCCCACAATGCACTGCGACACAATGGTACAGCACCGGCTGCAAACACTGTTGCCATAGTTGTCAGCAATCTTCCCAGGAAGTCGCCCAGAAAGGTCCTTAAACGCCGCCCCCCCCCCCTACACCCATCACCCTCCATGGCTCAACTGCTGAAGGGCAAATTGGTGTCGAGGCTATCATAACTACCATCAGGAGGCAGGGCAGAGCCCTGAGCGCGGGAGATCGCAAGGACATTTTCGCGGGGGCGTATATTTCATGCACGGGGCGTATATTTCATGCACGGTCAAAGGTTAAGTTTGTACGCGAAAAGGGCCATTTCACAATGTGTGCTGGAAGTGGCGTGGGGGGGGGGGGGTGGTTATTAGAAATCAAGGAATATAGTTGCTTTCGTTTGGAGAGTGTAGGTTGTATTATTATTTTGTCCACGAAAATTATTATAGTTCGCGAAAATGATAGTGTTGTTGTGAGAGTGTGTTGGAAAGGGGTGAGGGAAGGACAGCCGCTTTCAGCACGTCACGGCACCTGTTGTGGTTTCTGGACACGTAGCAAGGTATGTATGTACCACCCGCGCACACACGGGTATACACACGGGTAGACACACTCGCCTGCATGCCTACACACACTCACATCGGTATACACACTCACCTACACGTCTACACTTACATTATAAAACACGCACACACGCGCACACGCGCACACGCGCACAGGCACACACGCGCACACGCGCACACGCGCACACGCGCACACGCGCACACGCGCACACGCGCACACGCGCACACGCGCACACGCGCACACGTGCACACGTGCACATGCACAGACGCACACACGCGCACACGCACGCATGCACGCACACGCTCGCACGCACGCACACACGCGTACATGTGGTCATGCAAACACGCACACATGCAAACATGCAAACATGCAAACACGCAAACATGCAAACACACAAACACGCAAACACCCGCACATGCAAACACGCGTGTATGCGCACACGCACATGCACACATGCACACATGCAAACACGCGCTCACGCACACGCACACTCACACTCACACACTCACACACTCACACACTCACACACTCACACACTCACACACTCACACACTCACACACTCACACACTCACACACTCACACACTCACACACTCACCACCACATACTGACTCACACACTCACCCCAACATCACACTCACACCACCACAACACACCACTGCCACACACAAAGCACACTCACACATCACACACTCACACAACTCACACCACATCACACACCCACACACTCACACACTCACAACACTCACACACTCACACACACGCACACACTCACACACTCACACACTCACACACTCACACACTCACACACTCACACACTCACACACTCACACACTCACACACTCACACACTCACACATGCCTTCGTGAACTCACATTCATACACATGTTTTCTTATACTGATACGATCCCTCACTCACAGACAGACTTCTCACACTAGTCACAGGTCCCCCTATATTCACACATTCAAATACACTCACCCACTCCTATTCTCATCCACTCACCCACCCTCACCGACACTCACACCCACACCACGCCCCACCCACACCCACCCACACCACGCCACGTCCACCCTCATCTACACCCATTCATACATATCCACACCCACATCCACCCACACCCATCCACACCCACCCACACCCACCCACACCCACACTCACCCACACCCACCAACACCCATCCACACCACGCCTCACCCGCCCTCATCCACACCCACTCATACCTACCCACACCCACATCCACACCCACCCACATCCACACACCATCCACACCCACACACCCACACCACACACACCCCACAGCCACCCCACACCAACCACACACCAATCCACACCCACCCCACACCCACACCCACACCCACACCCATCCACACACACCCACACCCATACCCACACCCACACCCACACACCCACACCCACACCCACACCCACACCCACAACCCACACCCACACACCCACACACACACCCACACCTACCCACATCCACACACCATCAGCAACCCACAACACACACCCACACCCATCCCACAACAACCCACACACCCCACACCCATACCACACACATCCCGCACCCATACCCACAACCCTCACACACACCCACCCCCACACCCACACCCATACCCACAAACCCACACCCACACCCACACCCACACCCACACCCATCCACACACACCCACACCCATGCCCATACCCACACCCACCTGTGCACCTGTTGCCCTCCCCAGATCCGCACCTGAGGGACCCTCATCCCATACATCCCGGTATCACTTTGTACCATCCCTACCTCAACAGGACAGGATGTGCAACTGTGGGTGAGTTGTGGGGGTGGTGGGTGGGTGTGGGGAGGTGGGTGAGTGTGGGGACGTGGAGTGGGGGGGGGGGGTGAAGCTGGAGGCAGTGATGGTAGTACTAGTAGACATTATTGTTAAAACCTATTTGAACATCATGAAACTAAACAAGAACCCAAAACAGAGAACCCAGACCCTAATGTTGTTTAGGAACACTCCCAAAACTCAACCACTGCCTCTAGGTAGGTCGGTGACAGAGCCGAGCAGTGGCTAATATTAACCACCAAGCCCCAATTTGCACATCTCCCGGTACCCCTATCAACCAGCACCCCTCTCGAACGCACCTCACCCCCGCCCTGCCCTGCAGCAATCGCACTGCACTAACATTCCACCGATCATTACCACAAATATATATATAGTATATATATTCATATTTACATATATAACTCCTGGAACACACTCTACATTCCCCCACAGATAATACAGAACAAGACATCCACTTTCTTTGCTCGATATATTTTGAATAACCGAACCCAAATCTATTCATGGTTTGTGTATTTTATTTTTATTGCTGTTGTTTGGCGGTTAAAGAGCGCGACAATTGTGTCGCGGTACTAATGTCGGCACCCCGTAGGTCAGGTCAATTATGACCTCCACGAGCCAGAAAATAATATGTTTTGTCGTGTGTCATTAGTGGGTGAGTGGTCGATAATAAGGGGTTTGCATATGTGGGTAATTAGCATCCTTGACCCTTGAACCATGAGCCCTGCCCCCCCCCCTCACCCCCCACCAACAAATTCTCTCATACAGGTGTACGCGCCTCAGACTGATGGTATGTTCAGTGTGGGTTAATTACAGGTATTACGGTCAAGGTCTGTCTATGTGGTATTAAAGCTGCATAGTCCGATGAAATATCGCATTTTCAAAACCAAACCAATTATCTACATTTGATTTTACACATCTAACTTAGATACTGATGCACTTATTAAGCGTTTGTTTCTGTGTAGAAGGCAATACTGAGTCAATTTAACAGAACCTGTTACTGCAGAAGACTATGGTGTCAGAGTGTTGGCAAGCTTGCGAAAACTAATTTTCCATGTTTGCACTCAAAATATCTCAAAAGTTTACCATTTAAAATATAAGTAACTTTGAACTAATGTAAAGTAGATACTAGTGATCGATCTAATATATTTATCTCAGAAAAAATACAGAACTTCTAAACATTGCAACTTTAAATAAGGGCCTGTGTTTATTGTTGGTTGGTTGCTTATTGGAGTTTTACATCATGGCAACATCTAAGGTCATATCAGGATGGGCTTTGACTTATCACAGTGCACACTCATGGCGGTTTTATAGTGCTGCCCCACTGGGAAATCAGGCCACCAGCACCATGACCTACCCGATATCTCACTCAGTCATATTATCTTGACATTGAACTAACCACTGTTAACCAGTCCTTGCACTATCCTATTAATGCTGAGCGCCAAGCAAGGAAGCGACAAGTATCAATTTAGTAAGTCCTTGGTTTGACTCGACCGGAAATTGAACTCCCGATCTCCTGCACAGGAGGCCTGCGCTCTACCTATTCGGCCTCCGCGCCCGGTGCTCTATTTATGTGGGCTTTCATTAAAGTGTTCACATTGTCATATCATCATTGTTAGTTAAAGCTGCACTGTCCCATGGTTAAGGCATCGCTTTAAAAAAAAACTACTTATTTACCTAGATGTAGTCATATATATCCAACTTGGATACGTGTGTACTTAGCAAGCATAACAAGTTTGTTTTATTTAACGACGCCTCCAGAGCGCATTGATTTTTATCATCGGCTATTGGACTTCAAACATATGGTCATTTTGACATATTTCTTTGGAGGAATCCTGCGGCCGTCACATAGGCTACTCTTTTCGATAAGCAGCAAGGAATCTTGGATATGCACTTTCCAATGGACAGCACAGCACATACAACAGCCTTTCATGAACCAATTGTGGACCACTGGTTGGAACGGTAAATAACCTGATAATCCAAACTGCAAATGTGTCCACTGAGCATGATCGATCGCATGATCCACACCTTCACAGGTGGACACGCTATCGCCTGAGCTACGTCCTGCTCCGTTATTAAGCATTATACTTCTGAAGACCGAGTTCACTTGAAAGAACCAATCACTGCTGAACTCAAAAGTGCATTTACATATGCACGCCAAAATGCATCTTTCCATTTCTAATATCTCTAAAAGTAGTCACTTATGACGAAAGGTATTTCAAGCTAAGGTAAAGTAGATTGTAATGATCAACGCAATGTATTCTTTTGTAACTATGGCAGAAACACAAAACCATTGAGTTAACAATGGACACTGAACCTAATTACAGACATGCGCACTAGTGTCTGCTGAGGAGACAACATCGCAACAAAACAAGTAAAATGCCGTTATCTTCATTAAATTACTCATCACCCTTCAACTCCTTTTAAGTACGTGCCATAATGCGTTGACACACCTCCCGTCACTCATGCCTCCATCCGTAACCCACCTCCCCTCCCCGTCCAACACCCACCGCCCACCCGTCCCCCCCCCCACACTCCCACCCGTCCTCCCCACCACCCACCTCCAACCCGTCCTCCCCACCACCCACCTCCCACCCGTCCTCCCCAACACCCACCTCCCACCAGTCCTCCCCCCTACCTCCCACCCTTCCTCCCCAACACCCACCTCCCCCCCGTCCTCCCCAAAACCCACCTCCAACCCGTCCTCCACACCACCCACCCCAACTCCCACCCCAACGCCCACCTGTACTCCACCCACCCCCTCCCACTTATACTCCCTCTACCCACCACCCACCTCCCACCGGCTCCCTAGACTCCCGCCCTCACCTCACTCCACCTCCAACCTCCACCTCCCCCGCCCCCCCACCCACCCACAGGTGAACTATCCAGCTGATTAAGCACTCCATTACGTGAAGCCTTCAAGGCGCGTGATGGGCCAGGAGAGGTAGGGGGTCGGGGTGTAGGAGGAGGAGTTGGAGCAGTTGGATGAGGAGCGGGTGATGCCTGGGAACAAAGGGCTGGGCAACAAACAACGGAAGACCATGAAAGGGTACAGGAGGTTTAATTAGCGCTTAGTGCCTCATAGCCGGCAGTCGGTGTGAACCTCCACCCCCACCCACACCCACACACCCACACACCCACATCCACACCCACACCCACACCCACACCCACACCCACACTCTCACCTAAAACCCCACAATTCCAAGTCCATGAAAGAGTACATGAGGTTTAATTAGCGCTTAGTGTCTCACAGCTGGCAGTCGGTGTGAACCTCCACCCACACCCACACCCACACCCACACACCCACACACCCACACCCACACCCACACTCTCACTCTCACTTACACCCCACAACTACCCACGCCTACCCACACCCACACCGACCCCTACCACTACCCACACTCCACACCCACCACCACCCACACACACACACACACCCACCACCACACACACACCCACACACCCACACGCCCACACGCCCACATGCCCACACACCCACACGCCCACACGCCCACACACCCACACACCCACACACCCACCACCCACACACCACACCACCCACCACCCACCACCACCACCCCCACCCACACACCACACCCACACACCACACACCCACAAACCCACACACCCACACACCCACACACCCAACACCACACACCCACACACCCACACACCACACACCCACCACCACACCACCCACACACCCACACACCCACACACCCACACCCACACAACCCACACACCCACAACACCCACAACACCCACACCACCACACCCACACACCCACACACCCACACACCCACACACCCACACACCCACCACCCACACACCACACACCCACACACCCACACACCCACACACCCACACACCCACACACCCCACACCACACACCCACACACCCACACACACCCACACACCCACACACCCACACACCCACCGCCGGTACACTCGGAGACACGAGACGGGCGAGGAACGGCGAGGGTGGGGGGTTCAAAGACATCTAGGCAAGCCATAAGTAGTCAGATATCATTATCAGGCAAAAGTGGCAAGGTCTAGAGCTAAGGCCAATAGAATATCATCCATGTTTTTAGTATAGTTTGAAGTAACAGAGTTGAGAGATAAGGCCTCTAGAGTAGTGAAGTGAGCAAATGGAAATGTCTGTATTCAAGTTGCGTAGTCCGATGGTGTTTTTTCACCCGTGTGCAATATTCTGAGATTAGATTCTGAAATCATTAGGCTGATTGCTATAATCCATGTTAGTATAGTTTGAATTAAAAAGGTTCAGAGCTAAGGCCTCTGGAGTACGCAATGTGAGCAAATGGAAATGTCTATTCAAATTCGATAGTCCATGGTGTTTTTTGTGTGTGTTTTCCAATTTGTTGCTGTTCCTCTGTTATTTCCAGTCAACCATATACAATGACAGAGACAGTCCAAATGAAATTAAAAAATTTAAGACCTAAATGCACTGGGATTGGTCCCACTGCTTCACTGGTCCAGTGTATTATTAAGAACCCCACCCCAACATCATAATTCATAACTCACATAACTAACGACACTAGAGTTACACTAGAATATTTCTAACAAACTGACATTTATATACCGCTTGCCTAACTGCAACTGAACATTAAAACTTACTACAACTTTACCAACTGAATGCAGAAGATAACTTCTGCTTACATTCTAAATATTATGTAAATACTCACATTGATCTGGCTAATATTGATCTAATTATATGACACTACTGTTACCATATTGCTATGGAACTTTTGGGTTACAGAATTTCATTGTGTTACATGCTGCAAATTGTGTATTCAACAGTTATTGTACACCCTATTCTATATACCTTTTGTGTAAATAACCCTGACTTGAAAAATGGCTGGAAGACCAGTGTTTCGGCACTGACAAAAGACTTATTCAGCAGAATAAACATATTTACCAACAACAACAAAAATGTTTTGTTTTTTTAACTTGTGCAATATTCTGAGATTAATACATTTGTGTGATTGCTATGATCGACTTTAGTATAGTTTGAAATTGAAGTAACAATGTTCAGAGCTAAGGCCTCTGTAGTAGAAAAATGAGCGAATTGAAAAGTCTGTATTCAAGTTGCATAGTCTGATGGGTTTATTTAACTTGTGCAATTTTCTGAGATTAATATAACATTAGGGTGATTGTTATAATCGATTTCAGACTAGCTTGAAGGAACTTTTATTTTAATTGCATAACGTTGAAGATATTTGAATTGAAAACATGGCACAATTAATGTCAGCAAACACGTCAACATTCTGACACCATAGCTTTCAGTGTCTGATGCTTTTGTGTTTCTGCTATTTTCTGAGATAAACATATTATACTAATCGTTATAATCTACTTTACTTTAGTTTGAAGTAACTTTAATTTTAAATAGCTAAGTTTGGAGATATTTTATGTCAAAACATGCCAAAATAATGTTGACAAGCACGGCAAAACTCTGACAGCATAGACTTCAGTAGTAACGGGTTCTATTAATTGACTTATTATGCCCTTCTATGCAGCAACAAATGCTTAATAAGTGCACCAGTATCTAATGGGCCTGTCACATTATGGCGTATGGCGGAAGCATATGCCGGCGTATCGGCTTGCATCACATACGCCGTCATATGCCCTCATATGCTTCGCATACGCTGCGCATACACTGCACATACGCTGCGCATACGTCGTATACGCCTGGCGTATCCCTCATACGCCGTCATATGCGCGTCCGTCCTAAAATTTGTTGGGCATGCTAAAAAATGTCAGCGTATGGTGACGTAAGGCTGATACGCTCCTCATACGCTAAGCGTACGCCATCATACATTGCGCATACGCTATACATACGCCGTCTTGCGTTATGCATATGCTAAAACCGCTCCTTCAGCGTATCTATAGCATATGTAGCATACGCCTGGCATGCACGTAATGTATTTGAGCCTATTCGTAGCGTATTCTCAGCGTGTACAAAGCGTATATTCAGCGTATGCCCGGCATATGCTCTCAGTATATAAAGGCGCCACAAGGGAGGGAGGGAGAGAGGGGGAGGGAGGGACCGGGTGTATCCGGCATATGTGTAGCATATGCGTAGCGTATGCGTAGCATACTCATAGCATATGATGGCGTATGATGGTGTATGATGGCGTATGATGGCGTATGCACCGAAAACTGATACGTACTCACACGCTACTCATACGCTACTCACACGCTATGCATACGCTCATATCAGTGCACAAAGGTCACCATACGTTGTCCCGCAACGGTTTTCAAATTTTATCAGTACGTTTTATATACGCGCCGCCATACACCGTAATGTGACAGGCCCATTAGTTGGATAGGTAGAATCAAATCTAGATAATTGTTTTGGTTTTGAAAATTTGATGTTTTCATCAGACTATGCAACTTTAATTTGGCTTAGTGTTTCTTTCTCAGCCGCAGAGCCTAATATGTGCGCCAGTATCGAACTTGGCTTATTTGTTTGTTGAGGGTTTTACATCTAGGGAACATCTAAGGCTAACCAATATCGGGTATCTAAGTTGGATATTTAGGTGTAAGTGTTTTGGTTTTGGTAAAGTTGATGTTTTCATCGGACTATGCAGCTTTAAGGAAGGGTGGGTGGGTAAAGACAAATTTGCGGGTGGGAGCACAGAGGTGGTTGGCAGAAACACATGAAGAAATTGTAAAACAGGAGTTTGGTTCCCGGTCGAGCGAAACCGATGACTTATAAAATTGATACTTGTCGCTCCCTAGCCTGTCGCTTGGCATGAATAGGATAGGGCAATGACTGGTTCGCTCAGTTTCAGGATAATGTGACTGAAGGCCCGGTCACATACACGGTAGTGGACGCAGTTGAGTCTAATTGAGCCTATTGGAGCCAACTGGAGCCTAGTGGAGCCTAGTGGAGCCAAGTGGAGCCAAGTGGAGCCAAGTGGAGCCTAGTGGAGCCTAGTGGAGCCAAGTGGAGCCTGGTCGAGCCTAGTGGAGCCAAGTGGAGCCAAGTGGAGCCTAGTGGAGCCTAGTGGAGCCTAGGTTTAGCCTAGTGGAGCCTAGTCGAGCCTAGTCGAGCCTAGTCGAGCCTAGTCGAGCCTAGTCGAGCCTAGTGGACCCTAGTCGAGCCCCCATACGTCCGAAACAAAACAAATCTGGCGCAGTTCATGAACTTGATGTTAACTTTGAAAACCCACTCGACAATATCTAATAAAAACATTATGGACAAAAGTAAAAACATGTTACAGTATGCAATTTACTATGCAATTTAGTATGAAATTTTCTATCCAATGTACTATGCAATTTACAATGCAATTTACTATGAAATTTACTATGCAATTTACTACTGCTATTACTACTAGTAGTTAGAATCAAAATAGTGTTAAAACAAAAACAAACAACAAATCATTATATGCCTACATTATCTATTTTGTACTTAGTATAAAAATAGAGCCACTTTTTTCCCTTGGAAGGGGGAGGGAGAGGAGTCAGTCTGTTGTCAGTGTGTCTGCAAGGCCAACCTCATTCAAACCTTTCAAACATTAATAAATGTCCCAAATGAATAGGTAGTAACATCCAACACAATTTCAATCTTAAAGTGAAGTCAACTGAAATTGTACTAACTAAAGTTAATATTTAACAAATATATCAAATATATTTCCCGTATGTGCCACTCTAAGAATTGTGATATCTTTTACGCTCCCTTTTCTCCACACTCAGCCACCCTTTTACAACATAGAAGGAGAAACTGACGTCAGCACTCTCCCTCCACATATTTGGTTGCGTAAACTGAAAAACTAGGCAATGGTGTGCTTGGAGAGCATTTGTCGCCGTACAAAAACTCCAGCCTCAGCGGGCTGTACTGAATATATTGTAAGGCAAGTCATTAGTCAAGTATTGCCGAATGTTATGTAGGTAGGTGATTCACGAGTGCAGAGTGGAGAGAGTGCAGTTGAGGAGGCAGTGAGGGTTAGGAGGGAGGGGGTGACAAGGGGGAGGGGCCAGGTGGGAGGAAGGGGGAAGAGAGGGAAGTCCTATCGACCTATACTGGATCCCTTTAACACATAGCATTAGTCAAGGGTTGCCGAATGTTATGTAAGGAGGTATTTCACGAGTGGAGAGCGGTGAGGGTGAGGGTGAGGAGGTGGTGAGAGTCGGAAGGGGGGAGGGGGGAAGGGGGAGAGAAGGGAAGCGGGAGGGGGGAGCGAGAAGGTGGAGTGAGGGAATGGGGAGTAGGTGGAGAAGAGGGAAGGGGGAAGAAGGGGAGAGGAGGAGAAAGGGCAGAGGAGTTGGAGGGAAGGGGGAGGGGGGAGGGAGTGAGTGGGAGAGGAGGAAAGGGGAGGGAAGGGGCAGGGAGGGGGAGAGGGGGAAAGGGGAGAGGAAGGAAGGGACGTGAGGGTGAGAGGAGGGAAGGGAGAGGAAGGGAGGGGGGAAGGGGGGAGGGATGGGAGAGCAGGGAAGGGGGATGGAGTGGGGAGGAGGGAAGGGGGATGGAGGGGGAGAGGAGAAAAGGGTGGGTGGGGGAAGGAGGAGGGAAGGGGAGGGAGGGGGAGGATGGAAGAGGGGGTAGGGAAGGGGAAGCGGGAAGGGGGAGTGAAGGGGAGATGAGGAGGGGAGAGGAGGGAGGGGGAGGAGGAGGTGGAGAGGAGGGAATGGGAAGGAGGGGAGGAGGGAAGGGGAGGGAGGGGAGAGATGAGGATGGAGAGTGGGGAGAGGACGGAGGGGAGGAGGAATGAAGGTGGACAGGAGGGAAGGGGGAGTGAGGGGGCGGGATGGAAGGGGGAGGGAGGGGGAGGAGGGAATGGGGAGGGAGCAATGGGAAAGGAGGGAAGGGGAGAGGGGAGGGAGAAGGGAGGAGAGGGGGAGAGGGGGAGAGAGGGGGAGGATGGAAGGGGGAGGGGGAAGAGGGAGGGTGGAGGTATGGGGAGGGGAGGGAAGGGGGAGTGATGGGAGAGGACGGAAGGGGGAGGGAGCGGAGAGCAGGGAAGGGGGGGGGGGCGGGGAAGGGTGGAGATGGGAGCAGGGCAGGGAAGGGGAGAGAGGCCGAGGAAGGGGAGAGAGGGGCATAGCTGGAGGGGGAGAGGAGTAGAACTCTAGAGGAGGCCTGGTTGGGCAAGCCACGTGACCCTTAAGGTGTCCAATGATTGGCCAAAAGGTAAGCCAACCACTGAGTGACCACCAACTGGTCACTGACCGACCACGGACTGACCAGGCAGCAGAAGGGACAATTGTTGCCACCCCACTCTGAGTGTTGCATAGAGGCCAGTGTCGGTCTGCCCCACAGCAGGAGAGCATCTTGAAGGTCACACGAAGGGCCCATGGCTGGAGCCCTCAGGAGCAGTGGATAAAAGGTGACGCTTAATTGGGATATTGACTCCCTGCTGTGAACCAGTGTACTTACTGGTAGGTGTGCAGAGGCATCCCTCATCCAGGTGTTGGATGGGATCTTTCACTTTTCTTCAAAGTATTTGTCGGCTAGTGTAAGGGGGTTTAGAACACAGATGATCGTGGATTCTACATCTGATGGTGTCGGCAAGTGTGATCGAGGCTTAGTATAGAGATACTGACAGCTTCCTATACCGGGCACTTAGAGTTGCATAGTCCTATGGTTTTGAGTTTCTATCATTTTTCTGGAATAACTTTATTAATTTGATCGTTATAACTTACTTTAGGTTGAAGTACTTTTAACAATTTTAAATGGCTAAGTTTTGAGATAATTGAAGTGCAAACATGCAAAATTAGTTCTGGCAAGCACGCCAAAACTCTGACACCATAGGCTTTAGAAGTAACAGGTTCTAATAATTTGCCTCACTATTCCCTTCTATGTGGCGATACATGTTTAATAAGTGCATCCGTATCTAAGTTAGATATGTAGAATCAATTCTAGATAATTGTTTTAGTTTTCAAAAGTTTATACTTCGTCGGACTATGCAGCTTTAAGATGACACCTTGGATAGATGTTAGTAGACTATTGCAGGATGGATGTATCACCCTTTTTAATATTTTAACATAATATTTTAGTTTTCTGATGATGAAATTAGAGAATCCGCAAGTAACAATGCACGGTACTACCTCAGTGTCACGTCAGCAACAAAGTCAACAAATATTTATTAAACAAAGTTACGGATAAATAGATAGAAATACACTGATAATTCAAGCAAGCTCTTAATGGGGCTGTCACACTACAACGTTTCTCACCAACGCACGTCGACGCGTGCCGACGTGTCGCCTTTTTGGGCGAAACGCCGGCACACGTCGGGACGCGTTAGCGGCGCGTTAGTGGCGCGTCGATGCACGTTGACTGATAGCAACGTGTGGATGGACACGTCGGCGTGCGTCGGGGCGCGCCAATCGTTTTGTGCTTGCACAAAACTTTCGACGCGTGCCGACGGGTTGGAGGGGGCCTTACGGACGCGTTAACAACACGTCGAAACCCGTTGACTGGTTGCAAATATTTTGCGCGTTGCCGGCACGCCGGCGGAAACGTCGTAGTGTGACAGCCCCATTAAGGTTATCCGTGCTAGGCATGATCCATACAGGAGATAAACGTTAAACTAAATTTTGCTTCAAAGCTGCATAGTCCAATGAAATATCAAACTTTCAAAACCAAAATAATTATATACATTTTACTCTACATATCTAACTTAGCTATTAATGTACTTATTTAGCATTTTTTGCCACATAGAAGGGAAAACTGAGACAAGATAATAGAATCTGTTACTGCAGAAGTCTATGGTGTCAGAGTGTTGGCATGCTTGCCAAAACTAATTTTAAATGTCTGAATTTCAAATACCGCAAAACTTATCTATTTAAAATCAAAGTCACTTCAATCTGAAATAAGGTAGATTATAACGATCAGTTTAATATATTTACGTCGGAAAAATTACCAAAAAACAAAACCATCGGACTATGCAACTTTAACCTAATGACGACTAACATAAAAAGGTGAAGGCAATCAGGGAAAGTAATTATTGGTAAGCAAAGAACTAACCAATTGTAGAAGGAACAAACTCACCGAGGGTTCGGGATGTCGGAGAATGCTGACAAACAGAGACAGAATGCATGCAGTAGATAGCTACACAACAACTGAAAGTAATAAAAAGAAGGGGAGTCACAAGACTATTACTGTCTAGCGGCGAAAACAAGTCATTAGACTTAACGGTAATGGGCAGCATAAATACACCCATCACAAAAAAAAGGTCCATATTCTTTGTGAGAGAGTGATACCCTTATATTAGCGGTGAATCTAAACTGAACTGGATGCAGCTTCCGAATGCAGAAGGTCGGGAGTTTGATACCTGGTCAAGTCAATGCAATGACTTACAAAATTGATACTTGTCGCTACCTAGCCTGGCACTCAGCATTAATAGGATAGGGCAAGGACTGGTTAGCTCAGTGTCAGGATAATGCGACTGAGTGGGAAATTGGGTCATGGTGCCAATGGCCTGGTCTCCCAGTGGGGAAACACTATAGAGTTGTCATGAGTGTGCCCAAGTCAGTACCCGTCCTGATATTACCTTAAATGTTGCCAGGAGGTAAAACCCAAACAAACAAACTAAGCAGTTTAGAGGGGGGGCACACACCAAAGAAATGATGAATGAATACATTAGCATCTATGTTGGGTTTGTAGGCTCAAATCTAGGCAGATGCTATGGTTTTGAAAATACAGTAAACTCTCTCTAACCGACCACCTTCAGAGATCAACCACTCCCCTATATCGATCGCTTTATTTGGGTCCCAAACGATCGCCCATACAATACCATGGTAACAATTTTAAAAAACTCCCTAAGCCGACCACCTCCCTAAACGGACCACTTAAAGTCAGTCGATTTAGATAGGTTTTACTGTATTATGATTTCATTGAATTATGCAAATTAAATGTTAAAGAGGTCACACTTTACTGATTTCTGCATTCTTTCAGCTTACTAACAGCGGATTGGTGAGGGTTGCAACTTGTGTATGGAATCAAATAGTCCCCTTAAAAAAACAGGAACAGGTCAGGTCAGGTCAGGTCAGGTCAGGTCAGGTCAGGGACACTGCGCTTGTCCTCACAGGTACGGTGACACATAACCTGGGGAACATAATACATGCATTATTGGGGTGTTTCACATGTGAATTACTCTATGGCGGATGTCAGTGTGTGTGTTTGTGTGTGCATGTGTGTATGTACTTTTTGGTGGCACCGGGCGCGGTGGCCTAATCGGTAGAGCGCGGGCCTCGCGTGCGGAAGGTCGGGAGTTCGGTTCCCGTCGAGTCAAACCAATTACCTTTAAATTGACACTTATCGCTTCCTAGCTTGGCGCTCTGCGTTAATAGGATAGGGCAGGGACTGGTTAGCTCAGTGTCAGGATAATGTGACTGAGATGGATATTGGGTCACGTTGCAAATCGCCTGATTTCCCAGCAGGAGAGCACTATAATGAGTGTGCACTGTCACAAGTCGGTACCCATCCTGATATGATATGAGATGTTGCCAGGATGTAAAACTCCAACAACCAATCAATCAACATGGGGGATGGGGGGATGAGGGTGGAGTGTTTGGTGGGGGGGGGGGGGGGGGGGGGGGGGGGGGGGTGGCGGGGTGTGCGGGTTGGTAATGGGAGAAGTTGCGTGGAAGTGTGCGGGTGGGATGTGGGTGAGGGTGGAGTGGGGTGAGGTGGGGGGAGGTGGGGGGAGGTGGAGGGGGGAGGGGGGAGGGGGGAGGTAGGGGAGGGGGGGAGGTGGGGGAGGTGGAGAGTAGCGGTGGGGGTGGAGTGGGGAGAATGGGGGTGGGACATAAAACCCGCATACACCACCATAGTCTGTTTGCATCCAGTCTTAGCCACTCCCTTCCCTAAAATTGCTACCTTGCTGTGTATGGTCACCTGAGCTAAACATAACCACCAATGATAGATGGAGAAGAAACCGGGCTTCATTAGCATATCAAGCGTGGCTGTCTTTCAGCAGGAAATTTGAAGATGTAGCACACACGCGCATTGCCTCCTCCCCCTACACCCATATAACCTGCCCTGTCTCCACCTAGCGAATACAATGAGAAACTGCGAAAGAAATGTTGTCTCAAGACGAAAGCGATTACTTATGTTTTATACTTCCGGTGCATAGTTTTCGCTTTTAAACTTGCCCAGTCAGATTCCAATGAGTTTCTGTGATTTTCTTAAAGTTGCAGAGTCCGATTGTTTTGAGTTTCCATCATTTTCTGAGATAAATGGGTTAAATGAGCGGGTGGCACTCATTTGCTGTCATTGCGAGGGGGTGCAGAGAACAGGGAAGCAGCCCCTCCAACCTGCCACTCACACCAACAAGCCACCCCACTGGCCAACCCCAAAAACCTCCTCGACCAATCAACTTCAACCTCAAAACCCACCCCAGACTCGCCCCTGCAAGCCTCGGAATAGCCACTCGCACACAGCCCGCCGTAGCAGCAACACGTCTATTTAATGATTGATTGATGACTGATGATTAAAATGCTTTGTTTATGATGATTGAAATGTCCTGTGATTGTGATTAAAATGTATGTATTTCTCATGTCACTATTATTAATTACCATAACTTCACTTGCATGTCGGGCCTTGTTACCGGTCACTCACAGCTGCATTGAGTAGAGCTGCACTACTCAGCCGGTTACCCTGCCTGTCATGAAAATAAAGTTGTGTTATTCCCACCTCCTGCTTCCTCCTTCTCTGTTCGCCAGGTAGCAATGATATCCAGTTGATCATTATAATCTACCTGGCTTTGGTTTGCGGTAACTTTTATTTAAAATGGCTATCTTTTGAGATCCAAATTAATTTTGGCGTGCATGTAAAAACTCTGACCTTGTTCTATTAAATTGACGAAGTATGCCCTGCTCTGTCCCAGTACGCCAGTATCTAAGTTGGATATGCAGGTTTTAATCTAGATAAGTGTTTCTCTTTCGGAAATTAGATCGGACTATGCAACTTCAAGCAAATATATTTGATTATTTTGGATTATGATAAACGTGATTTCTTGGTGCCTTTCTGTTAGATATATATGTGTGTGTAAGTATATATATATGCATAGGTATATCGACAGGTTTGTTTGTTTGTTGTTGTTTTACGTCCTAGCAACATCTAAGGTCATATCAGGACGGGTACCGACTTGTGACAGTGCGCACTCATGGAGACTTTATAGTGCTGTCCCACTGGGAAACCAGGCCACCGGCACCATGACCTGGTATCCCACTCAGTCACATTATCCTGACACTGAGCACACCAGTCCTTGCCCTATCCTAATAAGCGCCTGGCTAGGAAGCAACAAGTATCAATTTTAAAGTCATTGGTTTGACT
This sequence comes from Branchipolynoe longqiensis, assembly GCA_030323885.1. Taxonomy (NCBI): domain Eukaryota; kingdom Metazoa; phylum Annelida; class Polychaeta; order Phyllodocida; family Polynoidae; genus Branchipolynoe; species Branchipolynoe longqiensis. The sequence continues at coordinate 85,834,486 of CM059192.1, forward strand.
CGACCGGGACTCGAACCCACGACCCACGATCTACCAGCACAGGAGACGGATGCTCCAACTCATTCGGCCATCCCGTATCGACAGGTATATGTATAGGTATGTGGAAGTATATATATATATATATATATGTATAGGTATATCGATAGGTATATGTATAGGTATATGTAAGTATATATATATGCATAGGTATATCGACAGGTATATGTATAGGTATGTGTAAGTAGATATATATGTATAGGTATATTGACAGGTATATGCATAGGTATATGTAAAGGTATATGTATATGTATATGGACAGGTATATATAGGTATTGCAGGTATAGCAATACCTCAGGGAGTTTAACGCCCCTGCCCTGCAGAGTTGTAAACCACTGCCTTGTGGTACAGGTTCTTGACAGAACCGAAGGCTAAGGGAGCAAACCCTAAACAGAAAACCATGTCACTGTGGCAGCATTAAGGGTGGTTGATGTATGGAACTCCCAACATCTCAGGACCAGTCACTGCAGGGACAAATAGTTTCGCGCCTGTCTTGACCTGTTCTTGCCGGTGTGAAACCTCTATTTGCTCCCTGAGAGAGTGCCGCTGGTAACTTGCAAAAGCCAGGACCACTTCAACACTTTTGCAGGCAGCTTTTATGAAATGTACAACCGCAAGTGGCAGTCAAGTAATGAAAGCAGTCTTTGTCGCATAACGACCGACAGCATGATGATGATGATGATATATATGTATAGGTATGTGTATAGGTATCTGTATAGGTATATTGACAGGTATATATTTATAGGTATATGTATAGGTATATGTATAAGTATGCGTATAGGTATATGTATAGGTATATGGACAGGTATATATATATAGGTATATGTATAGGTATATGCATAGGTATAGGTATATGTATAGGTATATGGACAGTTATATATATATATGTATAAGTGTAGGTATAGGTATATGTATAGACATAGGTATATGGACAGGTATATATAGGTGTATGTATAGGTATAGGTATATGGACAGGTATACCGTGTAGTCATAGGTATATGTATAGGTATAGGAATATGGACAGGTATATATATATGTATAAGTGTAGGTATAGGTATATGTATATACATAGGTATATGGACAGGTATATCTAGGTATATGTATAGGTATAGGTATATGGAGAGGTATATCATGTAGTCATAGGTATATGTATATGCATAGGTATATGGACAGGTATATATATATATATATATATATATATATGTATATGTGTAGGTATAGGTATATGTATAGGTATAGGTATATGGACAGGTATATCGTGTAGTCATAGGTATATGTATATGCATAGGTATATGGACAGGTATATATATATGTATATGTGTAGGTATAGGTATATGCATAGGTATAGGTATATGGACAGGTATATATAGGTATATGTATAGGTATATGCATCGGTATTTGCATCGGTATTTGCATCGGTATATGCATAGGCACATGTATTGGTATATACATAAGTATATGCTTAGGTACATGCATAAGTATAAGTATAAGTATAGGTATATATAGCATCATTTCTTGGTTGTAGTTACTTAAATTTGACAAGACAGGCTTAGTCCGGGTGACGACAGCGTGCAGGGAATATTAGTTTCACCCTGTGTTTTCCGTAAATGTCATCCCCCCCCCTCACCCAACTCCACACCCACATCTGTCCCTCATGCAGCCCCCCACAACCCCACCCCCACACATACCCCCCCCCCCCCC
>CM059192.1:85836722-86021550 GCA_030323885.1 Branchipolynoe longqiensis
CTTAGATGTTGCTAGGTAAAACACTAAGCAATCAGCTAACTAATAATCCATAACTAAAACCATTTGTTTTGTTGCGTTTATACATTGCTGTGATTCATCATAAGCATCCCGTGTTTATCTGATCCTCGATAGTATAGTGGTTAGTATCCCCGCCTGTCACGCGGGAGACCGGGGTTCAATTCCCCGTCGGGGAGGATTACTTTTACGTTGCAAACCGGAAAACCTAATTGTTTGGTACTTTTGAGAAATATCGAAAGTTCTATAATGCATTAAATAGTAGTTCCACATATTGTTGTGCACACAAAGTCCATGCACCCATATTCACTGCCCAAAACTAAGGCTTAACTATCTTTAGAACGGTCGTGTTCCATAAGGTTAGTGGCGCCATCTGTGGGGAGGAAGTAAGATTGGTACCGTCTAATTCCGATAGGTGTCGCCACCACACAAGCCGTTCACTTTCTGTGAGCGTGACCAAAGACCCTATAATACTAAGATGGCTCATTCCCTATCTCTCCCATGGTAATGTAATTTTCGTAGTGCCACCTTGTGGTGGGTTTGATCAGCCTGGCTGCTGGTTGGTGTTTCACATATAAACACATACAATTATATTATGCATGAGATAGGTAAGTATGAATCCACATCAATATGAAAATGCTATGAACAAATACACATCATCATCAGCATCACCATCAACACACATCTTTCACATTCATTTATACATATAATATAGCAAATGTTTAACCAAGAGAACAGCCAGTGCACCAAGTGGTGGGTTTGATCATTTTGATTACACAGTACAGGCTGTGTGAGCCGTCTTAGAATTATAGGGTCTTTGGCGTGACCAACATGCCTATCAATGATACAATGTCTACACATGGGATACGAACCCCACCCAGAGTAACCACACCGTCGGCATTCCAGTTTATGGGGTTGTTGTTCAATGAGTTTGTAGTTTATTCGCATTGCGCCCATAGGATCATGGAATTTCCTGACTCAAACGCGTCTGTAGTTTGTCAAAACCCTCCACAAGTTCTTTTTCGAGTCTGGGAGGCTTCATACTCGCTCAACAAACACAGACCCACTGTGGTTAGATGTTCTGTGTCTGTGTCTTTTGTATATATTTTTAATTAAAAAATCAAACACAAGAGTAGTTCTATTTTTGTAATTTCTTTTTTTTATGGTTTAGAGTTTGTGTCATTTTCTGAGATAAAAACATTAGATTGATCGCTATAGACTACCCTACTTTAGTTTGAAGTAACTTTTATTTTAGATGGTTAACTTTGGAGATATTTGAAGTCCAAGCATGCAAAATTAATTTTGGCAAGCATGCCAAAACACAGGGGGGGGGGGGGGAGGGGGGGGGGGGGGGGGGGGGGGGGGGGGGGGGGGGGGGGGGGTGGGGGGGGGGGGGGGGGGGGGGGGGGGAGGGGGGGGGGGGGGGGGGGGGGGGGGTCTGACACCATAGGGGTCTGCAGTAACTATTTCTCTTAAATTGCATCTGTATTTCCTTCAGTGTGATGACAAAGGTTTACCAGTATCTAAATTAGATATATATAGAATCAAATCTAGATAATTGTTTTGGGTTTGACAATTTAATATTTTCATCAGACTCTGCAACTTTAACCTATCCGTTTTTTATATACATTGTGTTTCTAAGCGCAATGTGAAAGGCAGTGGGTGCAAGTCTTAATTAAAGTTGCATAGTCTGATGGTTTTGAATTTCTATTTTTTTTTCTGAGATACATATATTAGATCAATCAGTAGTATCTACATTACATTAGTTCAAAGTTACTTTTATTTTAAATTGTAAACTTTTTAGATATTTTGGGTGCAAACGTGGACAATTAGTTTTGTCAAGCTTTCCAAAACTCTGACAGCATAGACTTCTGCAGAAACACATATAGATGAAAAACGTTTTTTTGTTGTTGAATGTAAAAAGGTTTTGGACTGTATGGGGTTTGAACCCACACCACCAAACAACTTTAGATTACAAATTCAACACTCTAACCACTAGGCCACACATCATTAATAGTCTCAGTTCAGTCTATTTGTGTATATGACGTCACATATACAAGGTGTGTCTGTATGTATGTATGTAAATGTATGTTTTGCGTCCATCCATTTCAAATTTGTCAGTTAAAGTTGCATGGTCCAATGGCATTTGAATGTTTGTTTTATTTTTTAGATAAATATATCAAAGGGATCATTAGGGGCTACTAATCATTAGTCTGGAGTCATTTTGATGTGGTTAGGGTGTTGAACTTGTAATCTGAAGTTGTTTGGTGGTGTGGGTTCAAACCGCATACACTCCAAAACCTTTTTACATTCAACAACAAAAAAACTTTTTCATCTATGTGTTTCTCATTGAATTATGCAATGTAATTGTACTAACATATTTTACATTAAAGCAAATATATTTCCTGTTTGATTGACGTGTGCTTTCTGAATGATTGACGTGTGGGATGTAAACAAAATAGATATGAACAAATTTTTCACCTTGAATAAAAGAGAAGGCAGTCGGGGCCATACTCTCAAACTAGTAAGACCCAGAGCCATTTCAAAGATAAGGCAACATAGTTTCTCAAACAGGATCATAAATATATGGAACAGTCTCCCACAAAATGTTATTGATGCAGAGTCAATTCTTGTATTGCTTATTTACTTGCACTCAAGTAAAAATGAGAGCCAAATAAGTGTTCACACTTCCTGTCTACCATTCGCTATATCGCTAAATCGCTAAAGGCAAATTGAATTTTGTTCAGTTCCATTTTATGTTGTCTGAGCCTTTCCTCAGGTACTATATTTTCATCATATAGCTCTTCACTTAGTCTATGTGAATCCTGTAGAACTCCTAGTAAAGCAGCATGAGGATTTAGACTGTTTATGGCTTTCTCCTTGTATTTAAAGCTGCATAGTCTGATGAAGCATCAAATTGTCAAAATCAAAACATTTATCTGGATTTGATTCTACATATCTAACTTAGATACTGATGTACTTATTAAGTATTTGTTGCCACATAGAAAGGAAAACTGAGTCAATTTAATAGAACCTGTTAATACAGAAGCCTATGGTACCAAAATTTTGGCGTGCTTGCCAACATTATTTTCACACATTTGAATTTCAAATATCTCAAAAGGTAGCTATTTCAATTAAAAGTTACTTCAAACTAAACTAGGGTACATAATAATGATCAATTTAATGTACTCAACTCAGAAAAATGTCAGAAACTCAAAGCCATTGGACTATGCAACTTTAACCCAGTTAGCATTTTGCTGCTGGTGTTTTACCTTGGCTCGATATAGGTTTTTAATCCAGGTTGCTGAACCAAGCAGGATAGACCATAGATAAAAGATTCACCATGTACTTGTACATGGGTGAACGACAATGTAGTGTAAATACAGGCGAAAATAGCTTTAGTATGGAATAGGATGTAGAATGCCTGGCAGCAGTGTCAAATGGTTACTTATATCGGCACAGAGTTGGTGAAATGGGAGAGAATGCAAAACGACAAGATGGCAGCCATAGAACGCCGTCGATTTCACTTTTAAAGTCTGTTAAACTGCATGTTTTATTACATTTTTCAATTCAAAGGTAGTGGGAAAATTAAAAAATATATATAAAGAATAAATATTGCTTCTGAAATTAAGACATTATTCACTGAATTAATTTCCCCAGCATGTCGAAATTCTTCGCCAGCTTTTCACCCCTGTACTGTCAGTACAGGGTGAATCTTGTATCTAGATCGACCAGTGCTAAATGCTTATAACCCATGGTGGTTAATTGACAACTAAACAAGTGTCTTTGTAGTAAGTTTTAATGTTGAAAAGATTTAAGACAGTTGGTATAAGAGCTGCTAATAAACTTGGTGAAAATGAAAGTCCTACTTTTTGGTTTACAATTAGTTTCCTTTTGCTCTTCGTTTAAATTTTTTTCTTTGCAATTTTGCGTATTACATTGGCGTGAGGCTCCAGGTTGTTTTTTCTATCATCAATTGGAATATTATTGTTCAATAGGTTTGACACAATTCACTTATAGCCTCCATGACACCATCATTACCAGATATAATAAGATGTCGACATGTTTCCTCTGGTACTTTGTTCATATGCGACAATGACTTATTATACATTTGAAAAGCATATTTCAGAATGATCCTTCTCTTCCTTAGTTTGCCACGAAAACAAGTTGATTTGATGGTGATGTTATAGATGAACTGATGAGGCGTTGCTTGCTTGAAGTCCACCACAATATATGAATGAGGTTCTGTTGGTTCTCCATTATATACTTAGGTTAAAAAATCGTTTTTTTTGGAAAACCGTCATGATATTGGCATTATTTGTTTGTTGTTTTACATCCTAGCAACATCTAAGGGCATATCAGGTTGCCTGCAACAACAGGAATATCCACCCATGCAAACTTTTATAGCTGCCCCACTGGGAGACCAGGCCACCAGCACATGACCTGATATCCCACTCAGTCACATTATCCTGACACTGAGCCAACCAGTCCTTTCCTTATCCTAATAATGCCGAGCACCTCGCTAGGAAGCGACAATTTTCAATTCATTGGTTTGACTCGATCAGGATTCGAACCCATGATCCATTGTCTACCAACACGGGAAACATACGCTCTAACTCAGTCGGACATCCTTGCACCCATGGATCAAAATCCACTTACGAATGTTCCATTTCGAACAGCTGCCTGTGATATACTAAGATGTTTGATCAAAAGCAGTGTGCTTATATAGAAAAATGAAAAGAAGACCATAAGACCAATTATTGTTTGAATATTTATTTAATTTTGTTTATGAATGCAAAAGGTGAACAGGAGTAATATAAGAAAAAACTAAATACATCAACACTCAGACAGATGAAAATAGGTAGACATGGAAAGATATAAATCAAACTAACAAATAGGTGGACAGTAAAGTAATATAAGCAAACAAAATAATACATCAACAGACATGGGATAATATAAGCAACAATAGAAAAAAGAAATCTAAGCTATCTAAGCTAACTTACTCATGCTGAAAATAAACTTGGTATAGATTTACCATGAAGCACTCTTGTACAGCTTTGACATAACAATATTGCTCCACTGCCAGGTCTTTTACACCATTGGCAAAAGAATGTTGCTTGTGTATGGCGTTTTTTTCAGCTTCTTCCAAAGCTAAATAGCACCATACACCATAGCGGTTTATAATGGGAAACCAACCGTTACTATTATTTGGACCTGAAAAAAAGGCAATTCAAGCTGACCCATATTTCTCGAAAATATATTTCACTTTGGTCATTTAATTGTTCATGACCCCAAGAATTAACCTTCGCTTGAACTTTAAAGCAATCATCTATGAGCACCGATTTATAACGATTTTTAAAAAGGTTTCCAAACACGCTATGCAAACACCTGTTGGAACTATTTGACATGTACACAACTTATACCGATTTAAAATAAGTGCTTTAATATCCAGTATAACGTATCTAGTGACAATTACATTGCGGCAAATGCCAACGGTATTTACCCAAAACTGCATCATTAACATTTAGACCAACATGCCTCGAATCAATGAGTGCCGTTCTTATGCAGTTGCTCATACTTTTAGAGTGTCGTATAAAACGCTACCGACAGAAGAAGGTGTTTTGGGATCAATGAAATAACGAATATTGTCTTCTAATATTACTATCATACAGCACCATCGAGTTGTCGTGTACACGGAGAACACAGAAACACATCGCCGTTGCTTGGTTTGCCACACATTTTACAGCAGAATTGACTATAGCCGTGTTCACACAGGCAATGTAAATCGATTCGTAGAAATCGACTTGCCTAGTTTGGCTTACATTTCTCGTGTGAACGGGCGGGTGAGTCAAATTAGGGCTGAATCAATTCCGGTGATCTGGATACTGTAAACCACCTGTCGAGGTAGTTTACGTGAGTCGATTTCTGTGAATCGATTTATTTTGCCCGTGTGAACGCACTGAGGCAGATTAAGGACGTCACACGCATGCGCAGCCAAGAGCTTACTTTGTTGACTTTCCGGTCGATCAAAAGCGCATATTATATAATTTGGTCTATGAACCGGATAGAGGTGCACAGATGTTTTTTTCATCATTTATTTATAGGTTTTCACTGCCCAGCAGAGGTTTTTACGGTTCCGAAACAATATGATTTAGTCTATACATATCGAGGTCGAACCCACACTGTCTCGTGCCGACGTCGACTAACCGAAACTGGCACTGGTTAGTATCGACTTGCTCATGTGCTGATATCGATTTCCGGCCCAAGTACTGCCCATGTGAACGGGCGGCTGGATTTTGCCCGTGTGAACACGGCTTTATTTCATATGACGTCAACATCGGAATTTAGGTCAGTGCACATACAGCTTGGCTGCAGGACAACATCCGGTCACACTGCAAACTCAATGGCTGTGAGCAATCTTCATACATAAAACGTGAAATATCTATAAAACCGCACAACTTAGAAACAAACCACTTAGTGCACAAATATTGGGAGTTGTAATTTACTAGGTGTGTTTGATGTAGTTGAATATCTTGCACAATGACAGAACTTGGGAGTGCAACAAATTTTAATTTTAGAAAAATCTCTCCCCTGAAAACAGTGCAGGGTTTTTAGAGACAAAAGCTGCGTTTACACGGGCGAGTTAAAACGCCCCAGCTGGAACCACTTGCCTAGATCGGTTTACATTTGCCCGTGTAAACGCGCCGCTGAGGCGTTTTAGGCCTGAAACGGTCCAGCTGAAACGTTCCACGTATACCACCTCGGGAGGTGGTTTACAGGAAATGTTTCAGCTGGTTCCCGGGCGGCGATAGTGTACAATAGCAGTGCTCGCAGGATACAGGCTCAGGTGTAACTATTCACTGGTGCCCAGCAGTGTTAGGGACCGATTAGGCCGAAATCTATTGAATGCGATCATATTTAACAGAATCACATACTCTAATAATGAAATTTAATTAAATTAACCCTAAATTCCAAGCGATATTAACGTAGCTGCTACATCGGCGTCGTTATTCATATTGTGAATCGACAAATGTAAACTAAATAAATAGCAGTGCTCGCCGGCTACAGACTCACCACTAAGGCTGGTTCCCGGCAGCCGAAACACTATCAAATTCGGTCCGTGTAAACGCGCCACTAAAACGCCTCAGGTAAAATGCTTTGCCTAGATCGTTTTACTTTTTGCCCGTGTAAACGCAGCTATTGACAACACCAGCAAAATCGTTGTCGTAGCAGACCTGAAATGAGGAATAGATTGATAAGGTGCTAAGACTGTTTGCACGGAGTGTGAAGTGTTTTTGGAGACAGGTGAAACAAGGTGAGTATGGTCACACCCTGTTCAGATCTCTACCATTAAGCCCCAGTCACACATCACCGGATTGGGGGAAATGGACAGAAAACAAACAAATGACCGGTTTGTGTCAGTACAAATTTTGAACATGCACAAAACTAAGAACGGATGCCACTGGACTGACATCTACAGTTCTTGTCCTGTTTGATTTTGTTTCGTCCGTTGGCTATCCGTTTCCTGTCCTTTCCTGTCCAGCAGCCATTTACCCGATAGCACAACATTTTGACAAATTTTAATACATTTTGATACTTATGACGCCAGGTGTCGCAGTTTGCGCGCCCTGCCAGTTTGAGCGCCCTTCTGTTGCTATTGCACATGCGCGGATAGAGACAACATTAAAACCACCCTAACTATCACGGTAATTTGTGATTTTTGGTGCTTTGAAAGCAAATTTCTCTTGTTTCTATTAAATAGTTCAGATCTTTCTCTACAATTTCACATTCAGCCATTTTTTTTACTAGCCAATTGGAAGTTCCTGAATTTATTTTGCGAAAATAGTTTTTGAGGCCATGATCTAGTAAGGCTAACACTGGCACTGACACTCAGAATATCCCAACTTCTCTGTTTAATACTTTCAGAGTAAATTGCTCTTAGGTTACATTAAATACTCCAGATCTTCCTCTTCAATTGTGCATTAAGATATTTTTAATCGATCCAATGAAAGCTTTTAAATCTATTTTACAAAAAAAGTATACAACCACTGGCAGGGCGCTCAAACTGGCAGCGACACCGGACTAGACAATTCTGTCCGTTGCTCAATCCGGTGTGGCGGTTTCAGCTCGTTCCCGTGCTCAGCCGTGTCCCTCGCTTCTGCGCATGCGGCAGAATCTAATAAACATGGCCGTAATCGATTAATACGACCCGGGCGACTCGGGTCATCCAAATTTCAAATAGAACACGGCGAGTGGAGTCGACAAATGCACGTGCCGTGTGCAAAAAAAGAATAACTTAGATTAATGAAGTGGAAATATAGCTAAACTAGGCCATCATAAAATACTTTAAATCCTAATTTGCTGTACTTTTATCGGTTATTAAAAAAAAAAAAAAAAAATTGTCCACCCGAGCATATTCGATTATTCGACCCGAGTTTGTAGGATGTGCGCATGCGCCAATAAGTGGCATGCGCAGAAGCAACGGGACATGGCTGAGCACGGGAACGAGCTGAAACCGCCACACCGGTGATGTGTGACTGGGGCTTTAGAACTCCCCATGGTGGCTGTTTTGTGTGCCAACAAAAGAGCTTTTACAGATCACACATTCAGGGTGACACCCTCTATAAAAAAATTGCTATCTACAGTGGGAATAAGTTACCAAAAGAACCCACCACCACACCCGCATATAAAACATACCAGCTCCAACTAACTTCGTTCTAGAATATAGAAGCATTAAAGCTAAGATTCCATATACGCGGTATGCGCCATGGATACCCATGCCGACCTCCAATAGTCGATGTCTTCTTTTTGTGTTGGGGGGGGGGGGGGGGGGTTGCCCTAAAGGGCTGGGATTGGGTGACGTTCAATGCAAAAAAAAGATACAACCCTATTGGGGAGCTTTTGTTCCCGTTTTGCGTGCGAGTAATTTGATGTGACTCAACCTTTAAAAAAAAAAAAAATACAAATAATTGATCCAATGCCTACACTCCAATGCCGCCTCACCCTTCAGCAGCACACTTGTTGCAAAATAGTTGGCAATTTTTTGGCCGATCCAACTGCGCAGCTCCTGAATTAAAATAATGGTGAAACAGGCACCCAAATAATGTCTGATGTTGTGTGTTGTGTTGGGTGCTCCATTGTTCACTGCCCGCACACCACTTACTGGGCTCTCTTGCTCGATGTCGGCTATATAGTCCCTAGCGCCAATGTGGATTTGTATGTCCCTCTTGTATTTGGTTCTGAGGACAGCGGGATTCACATCCCAAGTCAGCACACCAGGCTGGTATAACCACAACTCCATCGTCTGCTTTGCTTTTTGCCTATTCATGTTGGTTGAGAATCGTTTCACTCAGTAACAGATTCTTAAATCCGCGTCTTGAAAGTGGTACGAGACGCTCGTAGCTCCACTCGGGGTATCGCCGGAGTACGATCTGAATGACAAATAGAAAACGAAATAACGAGTTAGAAACAGAAAAACCTTGTTTTAAAGTGGACAGGTATAGACCCTTTTCAATGTTTATAAACATTGTGTATGCGCGCGCACCTTGGCTGCAGAACGAAGGCACACTGCCATTGAGTTTGCTGGTACGCGCAGTGCAAAACGTCTATTTTATTCAATATTAATAAAAATACAGAAACCCTAACCTTATAAATTTAATATAATCTTTTCGTTGAATATGTTTTCTATGTGTTCCAAGCGGTTTGTTTCTAGGTGGTGTGGTTTTAGAGATATTTCACTTTTTCTTTATGAAGATTGCTCACGATCATTGACAATCATTGAGTTTTTGCCGGTACACACACATCAACACTTTTTATCCTAATTAATAAATACAGAACTGCGTTGGGTAAACCATTTTTAAATAACAGGGGGGGGGACAACAAGTTTATCCAGCTTTTCCCCACTAACGGGTAGAAAGAATGGATGCCGACCTGTGACATCAACACCAACAGTACCACTACTGCTCCTGACGCCATCAGACACCGAACCCGCATTTACCATGGCAATGTTCAGCGAAAGCACCTATCTTCATGGTTTTCATTGTTTGCGAGGTTTCTTATTTCTTTTTTTTGCGGTGGAGGAGCAATCCCGTCTTCGTCACCAACACACCCAGTGACGCCGAATGGTACATACAAATCTGATGTCATCAAACTTGAAGGTGCGTGATTCGATAACCGCTGCGGCTTTGGCGGCCATGATGAATTGGCTGCGTCAACCGTGTCAACGGCGGAAGCAAAAACAAAAAACAAACAAAAAACGAGCAAACCACCCCAACGACCTCATTCATGTGATGCTTGCGTGAAAAAAATCACAGAGCAACCCACCTGGGATGCTCCATAAGTGGCAAAACTATATACATGGTCACCAACCACCCGGGCAGCGAAACTTGTGGCCCACAGGTTGCTGGGGGCGCGGTTTGTAATTTTGTGGGTGGGTGGTGAGTTGCTCTAGGGGCTATGAGCCCTGTTTACACGGGCGATTTAAAACGCTTCATATGAAACCACTTGCCTAGATCGACTGACATTTGGCGTGTAAACGCGACTCTGAGGCGTTTTAGGGCTGAATCGCTTCATATGAAACGGTTCATCAATACCACCTCGCGAGGTAGTATAGATGAAGCGATTCAGCTGGTTCCCGGCAGTGTTAGGGCCCGATTAGGCCGAAATCTAGTGAATGCGATCATATTTAACAGAATTTCATACTCAAATAATGAAATTGAATTAAATTAACCTTAAATTCCAAGCGATATTAACGTAGCAGCTTCATCTGAGTCGAATCGACGAGTGTAAACTAAACACCTAGCAGTGCTCGCCGGCTACAGGCGCACCACAGGCTGCTGGTTCCCGGTGCCAAAACACTTTTTAAACTCTGTCCGTGTAAACGCACCTCAAAAACGCCTCATATAAATCGCCTTGTCTAGATCGTTTCACAATTCCCCGTGTAAACACGGCTAACGACTACATCACCATTCCAGCCGTGCGGTGCATTGTGGGATGCGTAGAAGAAAAACAAACCGATGAGAAGCACATGGCACATGCTAATACACTGGGTGAAGTTATGAAATGTGCTAGTTTCAGCTCATCTCAGGTCTTGTTTGAAACATAGAATACCAACTAAAAAGGTAACATAATAAATTAGGATATTAATCTGTTATCTGGCATTGCATTTAGATGAATATAATCAGCACATCTTATGCCATGTGCATTTAGATTGAGACAAATCTGGGCACTCAGATTAGTGTTAGAGCCATAGCCAGAGTCAGCTTTACTTATTTTATTAATGTGTATTATTTATATCCTATGGTTAATGACATATGTAGAACCAGAAATTGAGTAGGGTTAATAAGATATTGGTTATATATTTATCTGAAACAAGTCTTTGTTGATACATTTGGCATTTTAATATTTAGAACAAGAATGAATAATGGTGATGTGGATATCAGCCTTAAAGTGACTGATTGTTTTGTGTGGAATTGCAAAATGTTTAACGATGGCTAGTTTTGTCTTAGCTATATTCATCAGATCATTGCATGTGTGCATACATAGTTAGTATTTCTATTCATTTTGAATAAAATCGAAGATTTGCCCTACGCATCTCTGCAAACTCAATGGCCAGACACATTTGCTTTGCTGCCAACGCCATTTTCAGTGCATGCGCAGTTGGAACCGTGATCTCGTCTATTGAGTCAGCGCATGTAACGTGTGTGGCGTTGGCGTGTAGCAGCGAGATGTGTGCGGGATGCCGTGTGGTGAGACCATTGTGACTGGGGTTGCTTGAGTTGGGTGACAGGGCAGGCATTGGGTGGTGGAAGTGCTCGTGCTCACTGGGTGACGGGTAAGTGGGTGGGTGGGTGTGTCATGATTTATTATTCTTTCTTTGTATGGGCAGCTCTCTCAGTCAGTATATAAGAGCTTATTCTTTCTTTGAATGGGTGGCTCTCTCACATAGTCAGTATATATAAGAGCTATATATATAGGATGTATAATGAATTATGCAGATATAAAAACAGGCGGAGTTTCATTAATATTTATTATTTTGTATACTTTGTTACTTATATTATTGTCCAATCGGTGACCTGCCCGGGATTTGCCCCGGCTAGCCGTCCCCGAGCGCCACCACCGGGCGATATCTGCCCTGGGCAGTCACTCTGCCTCCAGATTTCAATTCGCCTATAACCTATTATACTCTGACATGCGTGTCGAATGTGTCTGAGGCTTTGAGTTGAATTTTGACGATAATGTCTGTCGATAGTACATAAATCGTAAAAATACGAGATATCGGATTGAACGTGCTGACCTTTGCTCACATATATACTCATGCAGGTAGTAAAGACTAATCCGCTTAGTGCGGCCCGCTTAATCCGCTTAGTGCGGCCCGCTCAAGCAGCTATTGTCTGAGTGCGCGGCCACGACCGTGACCAAGTTTTCGGCAGGGATTATCGACAAACAACTTCAAGTCCAGGGACTGCTACGCGCAGCAGTACAGCGTCGAATGCGTGATCGGCAGGCTATCATAGGATAGTATGCCAGGCACTGGGTATTGCTCTGACTGCGGATACCCCCACAACAAACAGGATCGAGTCGATTGCGCTCGGAAAAGCATGACACACTGGCCGAACCTACCATGTCGACGCGCAGCGGCAAAGCTTCTGCAAAAAAAACACGAAAACTTCAGCCGACCATTACGAGAGTGTCGATATGGATTCGACCACCTCTGCAATGTCGACCCTCTCGCTGGACGACCGCAAAAGAAACGCGCGGGAGGCGATCGACAAGATTAAAGCTGAAATGCACGTCGCCGACTTGGAGGACGAACTAGCCGAGTTGAAGGAAGAGCGTGACAGACGACGGAGTCGACACCGGACTACGACAACGGAAGAAGGACGACGGGGAGGCGATCACAGCTCCTACGCGCATTCGACCGGGTACAACAAGACGAACACGGACAACCGTAGAAGGACGACGGAAGCAGCCCTATCTCCACCATCTTGGACGCAAGGATGCGACCGAGAAGACGGGCACTCATCCTACGGTCGATCTCGTCGACACTCACGAGGGTCGAGTAGAAGGAGGAGGCGGTCATCTAGGTCGAGCAGCGGGAGCTCTTCGCGTCGTAGATGAAGTAAGTGGTCGCTGCGGAAGTACGGGCAAGGGAAAGACGTTCGGAAGATGAACGCCCACGAACTGATAAAAGCATCTTGTAAATGGTGCTTGGACATCCCAGGCTTGACGATAGCGGACTACAGGGCGTTCATCGAGCACGTAAGTTTTGTGTCCGCAAGATCGATGGATGACCACTATAAAGACATCGCGCACGTGGACCACGTCCTTGCAATACGCAAGCTCGGCGAGACCATCGGCTTTGCCGCGTTCTCAAAGGCGCATCAGGACGAGAGCATAGAGCACTATGGCCCTCATAACATGAAGCAAAAGAAGGGCGGTACCTGGCAACGCAGTGTCGGGAAGCACTCTCCTGGCCGGGGGGCACATAGGTCGTGCTACGCCTGGAACGGCGACACCGGATGCACTCGCTCGGGCTGTCGATTCTCACACACCTGCTCCGTGTGTGGATCTAAGGCACACACGCCAGAAGTGTAAGGAATGACTTAGGAAGCCGGGGGTGTTGGGAACCGCTAATCGCCAGACTCCGGAGCGGAGCACTGCTGCAGCTGACTCTGGTAATGATATGCTCCACATCACTGATCGTGGCCCTTTGGGCGCCAGGCCTGGCCACGCTGGGAAAGACTCTGTTGGCACTATTTCCCCCGTTGACTGTTCCGTGATTACACCTAGCCCCGCCAATACTGACATTGTCGATCCTTTCCCCGATAACAATCTTCACCATATTGTTGTTAATCCATATATTACAGCTGGGGTCGATACAGTTGGTTTGGGTGAGACTAGGGAAAGCCGGATTCAGGGTGAATTACTTGGTGCTGGATTGCGCTGGTTGAGCCCAGCAGGTTCCAGTCGCAATGACTGCTTGTTCGTCGAGCAAGGTGATGGGGACAGCCTCCTAGTTCATATTAGGGAACTTGAAGGGGGTACTCCGGTGACGATTAAGGTCACCATAGAGTGTCGGGAGCTCTTGTGATTGTGCTTACAAGATTGCCGGTGTCGCCACTCAGATCAGACCATGTAGAGTCTTCGCTGAGTTATTTTTGCGTGGTGACACCGACCCCGACTGGGTATACATCATGACAGGAGTTACGTTCGGTTTCCAGGTCATCAATCCCGGTTGTTCTGGTACCTACGTCCCTACTAAGACTTGCAGGAAGTCAGCCTGGGAGGGTGACATCATTGACAGGAAGTTCAGGGAGGAACGAGATGGTCTCATCTCCGTCGTCACGGCGCCCGCTGCCTGTACTCACGATGCATTCGTCGTCCCCAAGGACGACGGTGGTGGGCGCGTGGTCATCGACTGTAGTGTTCCCCCTGCTGGTTCTGTCAATGGTTTCACTGACCAGGTATGTCGGAAGTTCTCATACAAAGGCCTTGATGATGTGACAGACATGCTGGAACAGGGTGACGCTCTTGGTACTGTCGATTTCAAGGATGCTTACAGTCTTCCCCAGGACAAACTGTCCAAGACAATAAGAGTCCTGCACAGTCTGCAGGGACGTAGGAAAGCATCTAAGAAGGAACTCGAGCAGGTGGGGGGCCTGCTGGCCCACTGCTCTCAGGTCATTAGAGGTGGGAGAACATTCACGTGGTGCATATACGACCTGATGGCCAGCCTGAAACAACCTCATCATAGGGCCCGACTAGGCAAGGGGATAAGGGAGGATTTGGACTGGTGGCTACGCTTTGCGAGGCGATTTAATGGCAAGGCCAGGATCCTAATAGCAACTTACAGCGATGCTTCTAAGTGGGGATTCGGAGCCCTCCATGGTCACGACTGGTTAGTTGGCTCTTTTTTCGATGGAGCCAACAGACCTCTCAGTTCCTATGCCGGCCACCACCACCTCCTCCCTCCATCTGACATAGGCTCGTCCCACATCAACATTCAAGAAATGTGGGCGGTCTACGCAGCCTGCCTTCGTTGGGGTACAGGTTGGGCCAACAGCAGTCATGATCGTGACCGACAGTGAGGTTGTTCGGGCAGCGCTGAACACGGGCAGGTCCAGATGTAAGGGGATCATGGTCTTCCTCCGCAAACTATTCTGGCTGTCGGTCGAAAATAACTTCTCGTTCAGCTATGTCTATATCCGTAGTAGTGTAAACGTGATCTGTGACTCCCTAAGTAGGCTAAATGAGGCGGTTGGCGTGGATATGATCAGGGCTGCGGATGTCACTGGCTCACTCTGCTGCAGCCACGTATTTGATGCCCCTTTTGTTTCTTGCAGTGATATTGGCGCTAAAGGTCGAGCAGCAGGAATACCAGCGCCAGTCCTACCCAAAGAACTCGGCCATCACAAGGGGGGTGCAGATCCGGAAATATTTAGAATATGCTAACTTGTTCCACTCCTCGAGGGCGCCTATCCCTTGTTCCGTGGAGCAGGTGGCCCTCTATGCTACCTGGCTGGGCCGCTCATTGAAAAATCGTTCGATTCTCAACTATCTAAGCGGCCTAAACCATTTTTTAAGGATGAACGAGGAGCCGCCAATAGACTACAAGGGTTTTGTTCTTGCTGCTACCCTGAAGGGGATCCGTAGGGCCAAGGGCGACGCACCCCGCCAGGCGATGCCTCTGCTCCCACACATGTTGCGGAAGATCTTCTCACTACTTTCAAACAACCCTGGCCACGTAGCATGGAGGGCGGCGGTCCTGTTCTTTTAGGGGCTTACTACGCAAATCTCAAGTGACCATGTCAGACTCCACCCTCCTCAGATCAGACTTCACATTTTATGACTGGGGGATGCTCCTGACTGCGCCGTTCAAAGACAATTCAATTTACCGAACGTGTGCTTGAGATCCCGATCGCCAGGTGCTGCGACACCAGTCTCTGTGCAGTCCATTGGACCGAAATGCATTTCAACCAAATCAGGGCGGGCCCATCTGACCCTGCCTTCCGCATACCATGTCCGGGGGGGCTCTCCTCTCCATTTCCATATTCTGTTTACCAGGAGACCCTTAAGATATTCTCCACCAGGGCTGGCTTTGACGCGTCCACCCTCTCGTCTCACTCCTTGAGGAGGGGAGGCGGCACCTTCCTGTCCATGTGCGGGGCCACAATTGAAGAATTAAAGGTCAGGGGGGACTGGGCCTCTGAGACAGTCTACAGTCACTTGAAGACTCCCCTCGGGGTTAGGATAGTGAATGACTTGAGGGTGGTCGCGGCGCTATGCTCGGAGGATGCGAGTGTTGGGTTGGGGGGAGACGCTTAGGCGTTCTCCTTTGGCCCTTCTTATTGTGCATGGCCTAGACGCTCAATAAAGTGTCCGACCTAACACTCGTCTCTTCCTTCCTCTATTACATAGCCTAACTTTATAGGATGTATAATGAATTATGCAGATATAAAAACAGGCGGAGTTTCATTAATATTTATTATTTTGTATACTTTGTTACTTATATTATTGTCCAATCGGTGACCTGCCCGGGATTTTCCCCGGCTAGCCGGGCCCGAGCGCCACCACCGGGCGATATCTGCCCCGGGCAGTCACTCTGCCTCCAGATTTCAAACTTTTACCGGTATGCCCTGTTTATTGTGCATGCCCTAGACGCTCAATAAAGTGTCCGACCCAACACTCGTCTCTTCCTTCCTCTATTACATAGCCTAACTTTATATATATATATATTATATATATATATACATATATAGTAATACGAATCTAATACCCCTGTCACATTACGATGCTTCTCGCCAACGTGCGTCGATGTATGTGATTTTTTTGCGTAACGTCGGGATACGTCAGGAAGCATTACACGCGCATTGGTATTAGTTGATGGATGGCGAGGGTCGGCAGCGCGCATCAGGGAATCGGCGAAGTTTTATGCTTGCACAAAACTTTTGACGTGCGAGAACGCACGGGTGCCAACATTATGGCGACATTAGGGGCGCATCAAGATACGTTGGACACGCTGGAATAACGTTATGCGAACGCCAAGGACACGTCGTGCATGCATTAGGGTCATGCCCACACGTGCCAAACTGTTGCTTTGTTGTTTTACATCCTAGCTACATCTAAGGTCATCAGGACGGCGCACCAAAACTTTTTCTTTTTTTTTCTCACAACGTCGGCCGCATGCTACCAATACGCGCTCATGCCGAAAGGTTTGATGTGTCTCAACGATTAAAAGTGATTTTGCACGTTGATGGCGCACCGGCGAGAAGCGCCGTAATGTTACAGGGCCATTACCTGGTACAGATGATGGATAACTTGTGTTTTCCCAAGGTACTAGCCTCGGAGTCATGGGTCAGGGAGAAAGCACATCCAGGCCCAGCAATCTTTTACATACTTAATCAGATAAAAAAAAAATTAACTCAATATTATATGGATACCGTAGTATTTTCGTTTTGGCACAAGCAAACGTGATAGTCGTGGTAGGGTAGGGTGGGCGGGCAGGGTGGGTGGGCCTTGACCCACGACTATCCAAGGCTAGTACCTCGGGAAAACACCATGTAAGACACATGTAAGACAGTGGTGCTGGCAGGACCTACCCCCTCCCCCTCTGCTGGGTAGGATCACCACACTCAGGGTCAAGGTTGGTGGTGGCCATGCTTGGTGGTACCACAGCTTGGTGGTAGTGGGCAGACCACTGGTAGCCATTGGGACCAGGAATACTGGATTCCTATTGGTAGGGGCTACAATGCTTGTTTCCCATTGGGGGAAAGGGGTGGGGGGATACTCTACAATGAACCCATGTAACCATATAAATAATAAACCAGAGGGCTTGACTCTCTCTTCCTTTGCACTTTATACTCTTCCTTTCTTTGTCTGTATTGATTTCACTATAGCCTGCCTACTGAACCACAGATTCGAGCTTTAGCCATTTTACAAAACTGGCGACCACGACGAGTGGATTAATTGAGTAAGTGGATTTAGCCATTTTACAACCAGTTATCCATCATCTGTACCAGGTAAGACTCGTACAACTATTCTATTTTACCTCGGTACTCTTTGGCTACTCATAGTCCAGGGAGAATTTTACGTAATCTCATTTTTTATCCTTTTATTCTTATTATTGTAATCATATCATAATGTTTTTAGTGCAAACATAGTAACTTTTTGTTTATCACCCTTTGTTAGGTGGTCAGTAGGCGAGTCGCCAGGCTGCTTGGCTTCTCTAGTCATTTGTTGTATTGTTTTGCAAACGATCTAGCTGTCTTCCACCCCGCGTGTGCAAGGAGACCATGGCTCCACACGTTGAGTGAGATACATAGCGTCCAGTATGGACTCCTGCCTCTTTAAGCACCTTGATGGTCCATCTTGCGAGTGTGATCCTCTAAAATAGCTTTATGTGGTTTCATAAAGCTGATCAGAAGCTGTCTGGAATTCCTTATTCCGCGTGACTTGGATATATAAGCCCTGATGGCTGAAACTACACAAATCTGTTCATCCTCCGGAAAACTATCGACATGTACCGTGGACAGTGGGTCCCCTGTGCGACTCGACTTTAGTAATGTCTCTAAAATAGAATGTTGCCTCATCCTTATCTGTCTATCTGTGTCCCGTCGCTAGCAGTAATAACACCGCTAACTTAAAACCTAGTTCCTTCATTGATAAATATCTATTACTAGGCCATGACTTGAATAATGTGAAAACTACAGACACATCCCAAACCTATTAAATTTAGGTTTGGGTGGGTTTCTTTCGTACACCGATCTAATGAACCAGTTACTAACTGATGCTTGCCAATCGTTTGTCCATCTATTCTTGGTAGAATAATTGAAAGTGCACATCTTGCTGCATTAATTGCACCCTTTGATAGGACCGCCATCCAAGACTTCCTCTGCCCACCACACAACGAAGCTCTGCTGGCCATCCTCACAAGGCTCTCCGAGTCCTCATGGGAGCCACTCGTCAGAGTATATAGACAGAACTACCACACCTTCGAAATTGGCGGCAGTCATGAACCCATCACCAACGACTCTGAACCCGACAGTAATGACGGTGACTACCAACCACCAACCTGCAGGGTTGTACCAAGCTGCGCCCTATGACCTCTCCGAGAGTCCCAGGTGTGGCCGGAAGCACCATATGGTCAAATCAGGGAGCCCCGCGAAGGCCCATCAGGGAGCCCCGTGAGGTCCCATCAGCAAGCCCCACAAGTTCCCAACAGGGAGCCACGTGAGGTCCCATCAGGGAGGCCTAGGTGGTCCCAAACTGCTATATATAGTTATCTGGGAGAAATTACGTTTAGGGCCTACAACAGAGAGAAAGAAAAAAAATTGTGTCGCCCAAACCTTTTATATACATTTTATTTTTAAACAGAATTTGCCATCTGGCAAACTACTGGACAAAAAGTAACTGTAATCCGTTGTACATGTTTAAGGATTTAGATGCAAAAACCAACAAACCAATTTCCCCCAATCTAGGGGGAAATGTAACCATGACTACTTACTATGTTTGAGCTGCAGATGAAAATGCCATCATTCCCATTATCAAGTCTTTTTTCTTTTGCAGAAGCTGTCACATCAGCGATTTAATATCCTACTTGATATGAATTTGAGACTTTAGAACTGGAAAGTAGTCAATTATATCTTATAAAATGGATTTGTCGGTCATTGCCCTTCGACCCTTCATATTTTCAATGTATATAGGCATACGAAAGAAAAACGTCACAATATCAAATTAGAAAATATATAGGTACTTTTTTTTATTCTGGTCAAACACAGGAAACAAATAATGGCAGCATAAAGTAGCTTGGTTACATTTTAACATGTGTTGCTTTACAGGTGTGATCTGTAGCCTACTGAGTACATTTGTTAGGTGTGTATTTATTTATTTGTAAAGTATGACACAGCGTCAACCTCAGTTAGTTTGGTATTAGTCCATAGCTTGTGCCAAGTACATCGCCATAGTATGGAGAAACAGGAGCAGTTCACTTCACACCGAGCTTGACCTAGATTCCTTTGTTGATGGTTTAGAAACACTTTCGGTGCACAATTGAGGGACCGGACTCATCATACTCTTGCTTAGAGATCCACATGGTCTGGAATGTAGACAGCGACGCGAGGATGGAACCACCAATCCATACAGAATACTTCCGCTCAGGAGGAGCAATGATCTTGATCTTCATTGTGCTGGGGGCGAGAGCGGTGATCTCCTTCTGCATGCGGTCAGCAATGCCAGGGTACATAGTGGTGCCACCTGACAGGACTGTGTTGGCATAGAGATCCTTGCGGATATCAACATCACACTTCATGATTGAATTGAAGGTGGTTTCATGGAGACCTGCAGATTCCATGCCCAGGAAGGACGGTTGGAAAAGGGACTCTGGGCACCGGAAGCGCTCATTGCCAATGGTGATAACCTGGCCATCGGGAAGCTCGTAGGACTTCTCAAGTGAGCTGCTGGAGGCGGCCGTGCCCATCTCCTGCTCAAAGTCCAAAGCAACATAGCAAAGCTTCTCCTTGATGTCACGGACAATTTCCCTCTCAGCAGTGGTGGTGAAAGAGTAGCCGCGCTCAGTGAGGATCTTCATTAGGTAGTCAGTGAGGTCACGACCTGCCAGATCAAGACGGAGGATGGCATGGGGAAGAGCATAACCCTCATAGATGGGAACAGTGTGGGAAACCCCATCCCCAGAATCCAGGACGATACCGGTGGTGCGACCAGAAGCATAGAGGGAGAGCACAGCTTGGATGGCCACGTACTCGGCTGGAGAGTTGAAGGTCTCAAACATAATTTGGGTCATCTTTTCACGATTGGCCTTGGGGTTGAGAGGAGCTTCTGTAAGGAGAACTGGGTGCTCCTCAGGGGCCACACGCAGCTCGTTGTAGAAGGTATGGTGCCAAATCTTCTCCATATCGTCCCAATTTGTGACAATGCCATGCTCGATGGGGTATTTCAGGGTGAGGATGCCTCTCTTGGACTGTGCCTCATCACCTACATAGGAGTCCTTTTGTCCCATTCCGACCATGACACCCTGGAAAAGAAGGTATGCCAAAGTTAATATAATTAATTTGTTAATTTATATAGGAATAACAAATGTAAGTGAACAGTGCACAAACAACCACCATTTAAACCTCAACCTTAGCATCCAAGTCATTTCAATTGAGAGGTACTATTTCATGAGATATCGGTCAAACATTAAAAACTAATATATAATGGCACTTATTTCCCATGTTCACTCTAAACACTTGAAAAATTAGTAATTTCTCATAAAAGCTATGCGGAACTGAACTATAGGACCTACAAGTCAACCCGATATATTTAACAACAAATAATTACTTTTAAACCAGAAGATTTTTAAATTCAACATCGCTACACAAAAGATTGAGACTAGTGGCCTAATTATACAATTGCATGGAAGTTTTGTTTGTTTGCTTGTTTTATGTCCTAGCAACACCTAAGGTCATATCAGGACTGGTACCGACTTGTGACAGTGCACACTCATGGTGACTTTATAGTGCTGTCCCACTGAGAAACCAGGTCATTGTGCCGCAACCAGGTCGCCGGCACCATGACCTGGTATCCCACTCAGTCACATTATCCTGACACTGAGCACACCAGTCATTGCCCTGTCCTAATAATGCCGAGCACATGGCTAGGAAGCGACAAGTATCAATTTTTAAGTCATTGGTTTGACTCGAACAGGGTTAGAACCCACGATCTACCAGCACGGGAGACGGACGCTCTAACTCGTTTGGCCATCCCGTCTGGTCAAATTTCATGTAAACAGTGTGACAACCATGGAATATGGAGCCTACATAGAGATTCACTGCCAATAGATGGGAATGACAAGTCTGCTTAATTCCAGACACAGAAAATGTCTTGGTAATAATATCAATAGTGCATTCTAAACAAACTTTGCATACATTCTGGTTCCATAGAGTAATATTTATCTAGTGGTGTAAAGTTGCTGAACAGGAGGATAATGCCATCCTGACAAAATGCTGATCACAGTGGATTTCTTTCCATTCAACTTTTAGGTCGGTTAATCTCCATGAATTCGCAAATTGTGAAATGCTCAAAGTAGCTTTTTGTGGAGTGTTGGTTATAGGAAGCATGTCCCATAGAACAGCCGTGGAGGGTTGTGCGTAGATCCAATATCCACACTACCCATATTAGGGGCGAAAAACAACTACAGTAAAACCTCTCTAACTGACCACTCCCCTATATCGCTCGCTTTATTTGGGTCCCAAATGATCGCCCATACAATACCATTGTAATGTGTTTTTTTTAATCCCTAAGCCGACCACCTCCTTCAACGGACGATTTAAAGTTGGTCCCATGGTCAGTCGATTTAGAGAGGTTCTACTGTATATCCAAGCCTGAGCAAATACCTCTTTGATATGAAACAACTTTAGTGCTGCCCTACTGGGAAATCAGACCACCAGCACCATGACCTGATATCCCACTCAGTCACATTATCCTGACACTGAGCTAACCAGTCCTTACTCTATCCTATTAATGCCGAGCACCAGGCCAGGAAGCGAAAGCAATTTTGAAGTCATTGGTTTGACCCGACCGGGAAGCAAACTCCTGCAGCTGACCTTCTGTATGCGAGGCCCGCGCTCTACCGATTAGGCTACCGTGCCCAGTACTGTAAATAAGAGATTGAGCTCCTGGTTTCACCAGAGGATAGAGAGGAAAAACCAAGATGACTCATTACCCAACTTCAAAACCACTCCAACAGCAACAATAGGTTTTCTGGTGTGTGCCTTCTACGACAACCTGTTGCAACTCAACAGGGATCGCATACCTATAACACACTCGATGAGCCTTCCTCAGCATGTTTCCACCCAACCACATACCAAACCACCCAATGCTGGGAACCTGCTCCATTAGCAACACACCCAACAGCGATATAAGGCGAATACTGGGCTGCTTCTACATCAACCTTTTGCCACAATTCAAACACTGTACGGCTTTCGTGTGTTTGCTGTTTTATTTCCTAGCAACATCTGAGGTCATATCAGGACAGGTACTGACTTATGACCAGGTCGTCAGCACCATGACCTGATATCTCACTCACATTATCCTGACACTGAGCCAATCAGTCCATGCCCTATCCTAATAATGTTAGGGTGCCTGGCTAGGAAGCGACAAGTATAAATTTGTAAGTCATTGGTTTGACTGTTCCAGGGTTCAAACCCACGATACCATGGGTTCGGATCCCACGATCTCCCAAAACAGGAGACGGACACTCAACTCTTTTGTCCATCCCGTCTGGCCATATAGCTTTCAAGACACTGTCCATGGTTGTATAACCACTAACAAACACAGGGCATGACAACAGACGCATGTGGTGAACACTACGTGCGATTTCTGGGAGTCATGGAGCCAAAAGTGGGAATTCAATTGACTGTTCAATGATCATGCTAGATATGCGCGTAGTCGCCGGGGGCGCCACCATCGCGATGCGTTCAAAATAGTGTCCTTTCATGAAGTACTGGCTTGGTACACCCCCAAAAGTTCCTTGCTCCCTACACACCACATTTCAGAGCATCCACTGAGGTACTTCTGGTTTTTAATGTAGTTTTGATTTAGCTATGTTTTGATCAGTTTTTAATTAAAGTTTTGACTACTGAAGAATACTTGTTTTGAATCTGTGGAAAAGAAGGTAAGATATCATTTAAATTAATTTGTAAGGCCATAAACTGGTTTACCAGACATTGTTTCATATAAAATGGGTAACTCTGGTCAGCTGCTTTCACCAGTGAATTTCCAGCAGACCTCCAAAAAAGTAGTGAGGTGGGAGAGTGCAACACTCACCACCTCACAAGGCTGCACAGCCCCTCCCCCATCTGTATATAAGGCCACTACACTTGCCATTTATTTTGAAGATGCAAATGATTACTAGTTTTGTCTTATGAAAAAAAAATGTAAATGGTAAAAAAAAAAGTTTACAAAAAAAACTATCCCAAATGGCAAATGTGTCGAGTAACTATAGAAACCATGATAAGTTAACAACCGTTTGTATTTCATGGAATGATATTGCAGCATGTGAAAGAGCGCCCTAAAACACAATTAGATACCAATTCTCATTGTCATAAGTGCAGCCATTAAGAATATATCAACATTTTTTCATTCAATTCTACTCACAAAAGTTGGCTTAAATACCTCACCATTGCCATACACACCCTATTTAAAATTGACCAGACGGGCTGGCCAAATGAGTTAGAGCGTCCGTCACCTGTGTTGGTAGATTGTGGGTTCGAACCCTGGTCGAATGAAACCAATGACTTAAAAAAAATATATTGATACTTGTTGCTTCCTTGCCTCACACTCGGCAGTATTAGGATAGGGCAAGGACTGGTTGGCTCAGTGTCAGGATGATGTGACTGAGTAGGGTATCAGGTCATGGTGCTGATGGCCTGATCTTCCAGCGTGGAAGCACTATAAAGTAGCCATGAGTGCGCACTGTCACAAGTCGGTGCCCCTCCTGATATGACGTGAAACAACAAACAAAACTATTTAAAATTGATGCCCCATTTGGCAAACTTAGAATCGTCATAACTTTGGTTATATTGAAGATATTGAGATAATTAAAACTGTTCCGAGTTCTGGTTTAGTGTAGCTACCTAACTATCTTAACTGTAAGGCATTATGGTTTATTTAAGTTTGTTATGTATCATACCTAATCATGTGTAAGAGAGTTTGTGGATATATACAAAAACATTTGAAAGGATGAGGAAGATGTCGACTACCTTGAAATCAACATTACCAACTCCATAGACACGCCATGATAGGAACAAAAAGTTACTTAAAAGACAAATAATCGAGCTGATGGTAAAAGTAGATGAGTTAGAAATGCTTAACGAAAATGAACGCAGTTGTGGAATATCATGCCATGAGAACACTCTGACCTTGTAAGCCTAGAAGTAGTGTTGGAAATTTAAAAGACCATAGAAAAACTCTCCGACCTTGTAAGCATAGAAGTAAGTGACATTCAAAGACCATGGAAAAATTGTGTGCATTATTTACATTCAAGGAGTAAATGACAACACATTTGTCGAAAAGTAGGTAAAAAATGGTGGGGTCACAGTTATCCAAATTGATGATGTGTGCGATCACATGAGGCAGGTTCTCATCAGTGGTTGGTTAAATAAACTAGGTCAAATCCAAGATGGTGATGGTAAGATACTTGGTGTTGATTGGTCAAAGAAACAGTCAAGATGGCAATGGTTTATGCAAATAATAATAATGTGTGCAATCACATGACCCACATTCTCGCCGTCGATTGGTCGAAAAACTAGGTCGAGATGGTGGCTTATGCAAATTTGCTCTATCTGCGGACATGTGATCTGATTCCTCATCACTGGTCAAAAAACAAAGTCAAGATAGCGATGCTTTATGCAAATTTAGTCACATGACCATCGTTCTCATCGATGATTGGTTGAAAACTAGGTCAAATCCAAGATGGAGCCACTTCCAGTGGAAAACTCATCACTGATTGGCTGAAAAGTAGATCAGTAGGTCACTTTCGGTATGTGACCTACTTCCTTGCAGTAGAAGGGTGTCCAATAATGCAAAATTTGCATTAGCTTTATGAGCCAATTCCACAGGAATTCCAGCATATGACATAGATAATCCGTTCACACTTTCCATTCGGTCGTGTCCTGAAAATTTCACCTGATTTCAGCATTCAAAATCCGCCTTTTATATATCTCCGACATCTTCAAAAAGTAGATGCTCATGTAAACCTGTTCTTAATTATTAAGTTTCATGATGATATAAGGTTGAAAAGATAGTTTGGTAGGTCCCCAAATTACCTGTGGTAAGATATTAGGCACTTGGAAATCCACAGTGATGCCATCACTTTTAAGGAAGCAGTTTTGCATCACCCAGAGAAATAAGGATTCGGTGGGATTAGCTCTGCTCAAATTTAGTGGGATATTGTCATTTTAATGCCCATTAAATTTTGCAGATTTCAATCAGGTCAAAATCTATCATGAAGTGATAGATATCCAGCCAAATTGAAAGAAGCTACAATGAACCCGTGAATTTACTCATTACACAACCAGTAATTTATAACCTTTCTAAATTACTGACCATTAACTTTTATTTTAATGGATAGAATCGACAGAGCAGATTGACATATACATATAGATTATAATTTTTTACAGTGACAATACAGTTCAGGGATCAAAAGCCTTGTTCACACGGACGATGTAAATCGATTCGTAGAAAGCGACTTGTATAGTCCGCATCACATTTCTCGTGTGAACGCACGTCTGAGGCGGATTAGGGCTGATTCGACTCACGTGATGCGGATCCTGTAAACCACCTAAGCGAGGTAGTCTACGTGAATCGATTCCTGTGATGCGGATAATTTTGTCCGTGTGGACGCAACCGACTTACGTGATGCGGATTCGATTTGTGTAATGCGCCTCACATTTTGTCCGTGTGAACAGGGCTAAAGTGGTATCCGGCAAAACAACGAGGAGACGGAGCCAAGACCTGGGCGCCACCTAGCGGGTTCAGGCAGAACCAACGGCGAATTACCGCGAAAACGCAGATTTTCTCACATGGGATTGGCACTGTCAGGGAATCGTGGGAAAATGCCGTAAATCAGTTTTCAACTGTCCTTATTGGACCTGTATTATCGCCCACGACAAAGTCTTTCTTGATTGGTTTTGATGTTCTAGCCACATCTAAGGTCATATTCGAACTAACCAATTGGTGTGGATATATATTACGAGACATTTTGTTAAGTTAATCAGTGGATATAAAAGGCCGTGGCTACGCGTACGTGAGCCTATTCGTAGCCTGCCGGTGTAGCAGGAAATCACAAACCCTGTAAATCGCAAACCCCCACTTGTGATTTCCTAGGAAATCGCATATCCCCCCTGGAGATCGCAAACCCCGCATTCGGACGTAAAGTAAACAAATCGCCGCCGCCGCTTGTGTCTATACTACTACTAGGTGTGGGTATCCACTGGTGGTGCTGCCACCTGACGGTTTGTGTATGTACCATCTTCGATGCGGCGGCGATTTGTTTACATTACGTTCGGCGATTAATATCGCCGCCAATGCGGCGGTAGCCTTAATAACGCTTCGAATTTAGGGTTAATTTAATGAAATTTGACGATTTCAGTATATAATTCTGTTAAATATGGTCGCACTGAATAGATTTGGCCCGAATCGGTGCCAAAACACACAGGGGTTTGCGATTTCCAGGGGGGGTTTGTGATTTCCTAGTAAATCGCAAACCCCGGGGTGTGCAATTTCCAGGGGTTTGCGATTTACTGCCACACCGGTCTAGACGTATGGGAGTGTCTGCGCATGCGCCCTTGTTCCTCACGTATCTTGGTGGCGAGGTATAGAGGGAGTGCACGTGACGTCATCACTCAGCAGTCAGCGGCCAACCATCTTGGATTACGAGCACCCTCCCTAGCCATGTTGTGAATGCATGCAGATGCAGTAAACCAAGAGTTTTCTTGTGTTCTGGGAGGTTCTGGGCAGTTAACATCCACTGTGTTTACAGCACTTTATCAACAACTTCTGAGGACAAACTGCTCAAAAAAGTGACAAATAAACAACAAAAAATCAGTAAATCAGCACAGTGTAGGCAGTTACAAGCCTTCTGTATGTAATCCAATATGGCCACCGAAAGTTGTCTTGTGACGTCATTGCACCCCCTCTATACATGAGCAAGTACCCTAACTATCAGAGTAATTTGTGCTTTTTGGTGCGTTGAAAGGAAATTTCTCTTATCTCTATTAAATAGTTCAGATCTTTCTCTACAATCTCACATTCAGCTTTTTTTAAATTAACCAATTGGAAGTTCTTGAATTTATTTTGCGAAAATTGTTTTTGAGGCAGTGATCCGGTACGGCTACCACTGGCACTGACACTCAGAATATCCCAACATTCACTATTATCTCTGCTTTTTAATCCTTTCAGAGAAAATTGCTCTTAAGCCGTGTTCACACCCACAACTTTAGGCCGAACTAGATAAGGCGAACTAGAGGAGGCGAACTAGTGTTGTGTCCACACATGAATTATTTGGGGCGATATAAGGAGGAAATCGATATCTGCGCATGAGCAAGTCCATACTACCCAGCGCCACTTTCGGTTAGTCAACGTCGCCACGAGAGAGTGTGGGTTTGACCTAGATATGTATAGACTGAGTCGTAGTGTTTTGGAACGGTCAAAACTTCTGCTGGGCAGTGAAAACCTAAAAATATATGATGAAAAGAATATCTGTGCACAGCTAGCGGTTTCATAGACCAAATTATATAATATGCACTTTTGATCGACCGGAAAGTCAACAAACTCAGGTCTTGACTGCGCATGCGTGTGATGTGCTTAAGCCGCCTCAAGTAAACTAGTTGCATTCACACATGCCACTTAGGCCGACTCAAGCTAGTTCGCCTCATCTAAAGTACCTCGCGAAGCGGTTTACTTGAGGCGAACTAGTTGATGCGAATCAGCCCTAATCCGCATCAGCGTCGCATCCACACGGCGAATGTGAGTCGAACTATAGGAGGCAAACTAGTTGAGCCCAGGTGTGAACACGGCTTTAGATTCAATTAAATAATCAAGATCTTCCTCTTCAATCACGCATTAAGGTCTTTTTAATCGACCCAATGGAAGCTTAAATTTATTTTGCAAAAATAAATGCTCCACATAGACATAGCATTGCTGCAGCACAATTTACTGCGTTGTTTTACCCTTCGCAAGTATAATGATGTGATGAATACATCTAAGACAAAACTAGCCATAGTTTTGAGCTAAGAAACATACAATTCCACACAAAACAATCAATCACTTTAAGGCTGATATCCACATCACCATTATTTCAAACAAGAGCTGAGATGAGCTGAAACTAGCACATTTCATAGCTGCCCGTCCACATTGCTCAACATCAACAACGTAGGTGGCAAATTTCAAACGTATGTGCGCACATTTCGCAAAACCCATGCATGGGCATCCTCATGTATGCCTAGAACGCCAGGATTTTCCCCTAGGTTTAGCATAGTCAGGGAATCGCGGAAAATTCCCGGAAGTCGGGTTTCATACATATACATTTGAAGCATGTATAGTTAGTAGTATACGCTGATACTAGTGATAGTGCTGCGGCATTTGAAGCATTTATTAGTAGTATACGCTGACAGTGCTGCGGCATCTGTACCATATGTTAGTATACGCTGATGGTGCTGCAGTGCAAAACAACATATTATTATTAGTATACACTTATAGTGCTGCGGCGTTTGAATAACGTATTAGTGTACACTTATACCTACAGGAAAAATCACTGAAATTCGCGAAATCGCAGAGATCTTTCATCCCTGATACACGTAGACACTACGAATATAAAAACTCCCAGAAATCACGGAAATCCGCGAAACGGCGGAGATCTTTCATCCCTGAATACTATTAACAAGTCTAGGGCCGGAGCCCTTACTCACCTGGTGCCGGGGCCGGCCGACGATGGACGGGAAGACGGCACGGGGCGCGTCGTCCCCGGCGAAACCCGCCTTGCACATCCCGGAGCCGTTATCAACGACCAGAGCAGCCACATCTTCATCGTCGCACATGACTGCGGATAACACAGTCAGTATACAGATATATAAATTAGGTCTGTGTGAATTCTTTTCAATCGAACATATGGGTCATTCTCAGAAACTGTACCAATTTTTGTTGCTTTTCATGTTACACTGTTAATGATTTTGCCTTTGTTTTGGGGGTTAGGATGTCAAAGTGATTGTTGACTGTGTATTACTGCTATTATTAGCAATACTACATGTATTTAATCTATCCCACAAAATGTATCCAGAATATGCTTATGTGATTTTGTACAAAAGTGAAAATTTAAAAAATTGGATATTAACACCGTACATCTATCCAAGCGTTTCTTCCAACTGTTATTCTTGTAAGAAACAATTCTTTTGGCCTAACTCAGTAACTGTAATCAATACAATCTTGTTTAAATGTGTTGCGTGCTAAAATGATGCTATGGGATGCGTGTTAAAATGATATTATGGATGGATGCTACAGTTTATTTTAACAGCTTTCTCAATTTGAATAACATAAACATATCAGAAAGTTATGTCGATTTGAAGTTTGGAAAACAGTCGAGTCAGTGGATGGGGTGAGAGACGTAAAGTTTTGTTGACATGAACTACTACTGTGCATCTCTAAATAGCTATGGGCGAATGCCGCCGATTGCTGCGAAGCGGTTCGGCAACGATGATAACGCTTGCTCCATTCCGCTGTGCAGAGCTGCTTTGCAGTAGGCGTTACCTTTCAGGTCGCTATAAGGAGGGTTTTCAAGCTACAATTTAACTCGTTTTCATGACAGATGATAGAGCACAGATTTATATACATCCTCATTTCTGAATTGTTTCAATTGGACCAGTATTAGTTTAAAAAAGTGATGGTTGAATTTCAAGTTTTACTTTTCTCCACAAAATCTTCATCAAATCACTCAAAGGTGATTAAAATATCCTATCAAACTATGCAAGTATTGTTCCTTCATTAGTTCTCTACATGTTGTGAAATTTTAAGGATGTTTGATAGATTGCTAAGAGAGTTATTTGATCCACAGCACTTTAACTTTTGCTTACAATGAGACCTAGCTAGGAATGTCAGATTCTGTTAGGGGCGTGTCGGTCACCATGTCATTGGTGAAATGTTCCTGCATTTTCACGAATCCGGCCTTTTGCATTGGAATATTTTCATCAATGTTTTATCACTGGAAAGAAGGTGACCTAGTGTCACCGAAAATACACATCAAAATACTTAGTCTTAGACTTAGAGCATAC
This sequence comes from Branchipolynoe longqiensis, assembly GCA_030323885.1. Taxonomy (NCBI): domain Eukaryota; kingdom Metazoa; phylum Annelida; class Polychaeta; order Phyllodocida; family Polynoidae; genus Branchipolynoe; species Branchipolynoe longqiensis. The sequence goes on from CM059192.1 coordinate 85,867,559, forward strand.
AAAGCTGTAACAATGTGGCATGGGCCACAGTTTATTATAATGGTGGTGAATCCAGACTAAATTTAACAATTAACATTAGAAATGCTATAACTTTCTCCCATATTAAGATATTATCAAAATTACAACAGATTTGAGATTGTCTCAGCAAGATCTGTTGAAAGAGCTTAAATAGTTTTGTTTTGAAATTTTAGCTCATCTACCTAACCTAGCTAGTGGTGGATAGCCAATCTTATTTACACCAGGTTGGGACGACCTGTGGCGCAGCGGCCGGAAACGACTCATATTACTCTTTTTATGAGCAAGGGTTATAGCTTTTCTTATATTCAAAGTGGCATAACTTTGTTAATATTTTCCTTTTTTAGAAATATGTAATAATCCTTTTAAAGCTCTAGTCATGAGAATTGAGCAGTACAACTTTCACCTAAATATGTCCTGTATTACAAAAGAGTTTGAAGTACAAAATCTAGATTTTGGGTCACAACTTTTGGCTGGTTTACTATACTCTATAGTATAGTCTAGAACAAAGGGCCAATAATTTTTTCAAGTTCAAATCGATGTAATTTTCTTGATATTTACATTAGTATTTACATGGTATCCCTAGTAGAATCAGCTAGTGTACATCCAATTTGTGCAACAATGCCATTTGTTGATCAAAGTACCCAGGAAAAAGGTACTAATACCCCTAGATAGATGAGATTCCGAGCTTTCCATTCATATAAAACTGTATATGTTTTAATTTTAGAGAAAATGCAAAACAATTGATTGAAATTTGAAGTTACAAAAATTTGAAAAATATATCTTCACGCTCTTTCCATTGGTATATATTGAGATAAAATGCTTTAAAAAAAAATACTCACATAGCTACTCTAAATATAGGTATGTTGACATCCACGCGATGTGTCGCCGCCGTGTGGTTCCCGATCGCTGTGATCGGGAGTGCGCGAACTGATTTCAACATGTCTTCCAAAATCGCTTCTCATTTGCTAACTGATGGAGATACCAGGGAATCCCGATCACCACATATAAAGGAAAGCTTTCTGAATGTCATCCTTTTCGAATTTTGCATTTCTGATGATTTGTTCGTTCGTGACACAATTTTAAACATTTGCACTCACTTTTGGATGCTCAAATCAGTTCAAAATCACTTTGGCCATAAATAAAAAATACATGGCCCAAATTAGTAATGTATTTTCTCACATTATGCCAAATATTATCAAGATCCTATACGTCGAAAATGGTTAATTTTGAAACGGAAAGTGTCATGGGTTGCGCGACTTTGGCACTATAGTGACAGGCTCACCTCTGCCGTTGCAGTAGGCGTTACCATTTAGGTCGCCAAAATGAGAGTTTTCTAGCTACAATTTAACTCTTGGTTTCATGACATACAGCACACATTTATCTACATCCTCATTGTTTAATTGTTTCAATTGGACCAGTATTAGTTTCAAAAGTTGATGGTTGAATTTCAAGTTTTACTTTTTTCCACAAAATCTTCATCAAATCACTCAAAGTTGATTAAAATGTCCCATCAAACTATGCACATATTGTTCCTTTATTAGTTCTCTACATGTTGTGAAATCTTAAAGATGTTTGATAGATGGCCAAGAGAGTTATTTAATCTGCAGCAGTTGCTCACAATGACGCCCACCAACACGCACACGTGCTTAAGGTCACACCCATTGCCTTTGTCTAATTACAGGACAAAAAAACATGCGATTTTAAATATTTAAAAAATCATAACTTTCTTAATACTAGACCAATATGCATGATCTGTGTCATTTAAATGCATTTGTTTGGCTCTTTTCAATGGTATGAGTATCATTTATATATGATAAATTAAAAAAAAATTCCAACATACCTACTAAATAGCATCTGATCATCACCCAGTCTTCATGGAAATTGCTGAATAGATATATATGGGTATATAGAAATGAATATGGTAGTTTCAAAAATGAATATCCACAAATTTCAGTGAGTTGCAAAGGTTTTAAATAAATGAAAAAAATAAAAGAATTCGGAGCAATTTTCATTAAACTTCTAGTTGACAGATTCAACCGAATTGAGGGCCCAACTTTTAAAAGTATCCCCACAGCAAAGCAAAAAGTAACACTTGCCACACCACAGTGGGTGCCATGCCATTGCGGCCGGTGTTGCAGTTTCCGCGGCATACCAGTTTGCGAGGGACACATTCAATCAAATGCATTGTCAATGGCCGTGAGCAAATCTTCATACAGAAAAAGTCAAATATCTCTCAAATTCCACCACCTAGAAGCAACACAATTGGAACACATATAGAAAACATATTCACTGAATAGATTATATTAAATCTTAATGTTTTGCACTGCGCGTACCATCAAACTCAAGACATTGTCAATATAGGGTATTCACGTGACGTCACGAACCGGATGCGCGGCCATTGTGGCGATATCAACTCGTAAACATCCCATAGAGTTTGCCTGTACGCGCAGTGGAAAACGTCTATTTCATTCAAAATTTATAGAATTCAGAAACCTAACCTTATAAATTTAATATAATCTATTCATTGAATATGTTTTCTATATGTGTACCAAGCGATTTGATTTTAGGGGGTGTGGTTTTAGAGATAATTCACTTTTTCTGTATGAAGATTGCTCACGACCATTGACAATGCCTTGAGTTTGCCGGTACGCGCAGTACAAAACGTCTATTTCATTCAAAATTAATAGAAATCCAGAACCCTAACCTTATAAATTTAATATAATCTATTCATTGAATATGTTTTCTATATGTGTACCAAGCGATTTGTTTTTAGGGGGTGTGGTTTTAGAGATATTTCACTTTTTCTGTGTGAAGATTGCTCATGACCATTGACAATGCCTTGACTGGCTTGAGTTCGCTGGTATGTGCAGTGCAAAACATTAGTTTTAATAGAATCCCAGAACCTTAACCTTATCAATTTAATATAATCTTATTGGTAAACATGTTTTCTATATGCATACCAACCGATTTGCTTCTAGGTGGATTAGTTTGATATATATTTCACTTTTTCTGTATGAAGATTGCTCATAGCCATTGAGTTTGCAGCGTGACAGTGTTATTATTGTGGTTACTATCGCCGCAATGGCCGCACTTCCCGCTAAGCGTGACGTCGGTGCATACCCTATATAGTCGTGAGCAATCTTCATACAGAAAATACAGAAAAAGTGAAATATCTCTAAAACCACACCACCTAGAAACAAATCGCTTGGTACGCATATAGAAAACATCTTTACCAAAATCATTATATTAAATTTATAAGGTTAGTGACGATGCTGTTTGATGTTGATGCATGTGCAGAAGCGATGTGTCCCTCGCAAACTGGTGTGCCGCGGAAACTGCAACACCGGTGTTGTAATCGTGATTTCGGCCTGGGTGAAAGTCGGGCAAACACTGCGATGAGCACATACCTATATTATACGTAGTAGAGTGTTGTGTGAGGTTGACTCCAGAGTATGTTCTGTTCGGTAGTAGAGTGTGTGAAGAGGCGGAGTTGTGAATGCCACGTCTGATGTGTAGTGCAGCGCTTCCAACTTCTGACTTGCACAACTTGTCGAGTGACCAGCAAAAAGGCGGACGCCCGTTATAAGGTTCCCGCTCTTTGTGGTGGGGGAGGGGAGGGGCGGGAGAAAGAGTTAAGCTAAGATTCCATACATGCGGTATGCAGTATGCGCTGACTTGCTATCCGGACCACACTCTGTCCACACCTCTCTCTATCTCCTCTCTGCTGGCCTTGCTCCTCCTTGATATGTCTGAAAAGAGTTCCAAGAGGGGAGGCCCGCTGGCATTTCACTTTCTACTCTTACTCTGTCCATGTCTATGGCTCGCTGGTTGGTCACCATAGACCAAATAGACACAGTCCTTTGACTCAACTCTCCTCATTTCTCTTTCCTAGACTCTGCACATTCGATTTCTCCGGGGAAAACTTCTTCCCTTTACCAGGGGTGTTGTGTTCTTGGGTGGGGTCCTTCACCTTTACGATTTCTCTGTCTTGTTCTCATTGCTGGAACCACCGCTGCACCCATCTTTGCCCGCCCTTCCTCGAATCCCTTGCTGCTGTCGACTAGATACAAGTGCTCAACTACCGCTCAACAACCGCCGGACCGAAGAGATTCGCTGCCGCCCCAACGCTTCGCTGTTACAACGTTGTAAAGATGTCCCCAGCTTCTACAACACTCCCTACTGAAGTTAAATCTTCAACCACAGATTGGGCCGATTTATCGGAGCCTCTCTATTAATGTTGCAGTTTTGCAACCGGTAACCGTTGCAAGGTTACAAACAACCCAGTATCATCACACCTCTCTCTATCTCCTCTCTGCTGGCCATGCTCCTCCTTGATTATGTCTGAAAAGATTTCCAGCAGGGAAACAATAGGAACTTTGACTTTCCATCACAAATCCATGCCGCATTTGCATACCACATACCACATATCACACAATGCATACTGTGTATATGGCCTCATTTGCATACCGCATACCACTAAGATTCCATATACACTCTATGCGGAATGCAAATGCGGCAAAAAATGGAAAAAACATGTAAATGAATTGGATCGTGGATCCATGGACTGATCGATGCGAATGCAGGGCCATTTCCCATAGAGTATACCTGGGGATGGGAGAGGGGGGGGGGCTGGTGGGAATGGGGGGGCGGGGTTGGGGGGAGCGAAGAGAGAGCTAGGGTGATGAAGAAGAACATTTGATCTACATTGTGCAAAAGACAGCTTGTTAATGATTTTGAAGGTGTCCCCACAGCAAAGGCAAAAGGTAACACATGTCACAACACAATATACCTGCAACTTTGACTTTCCTTCACAAATTTGGAGTAAAAAAGACCGAAAATCGCATAGGTATCTATACTGCATGCCGCATACCGCATACCGCATACCGCATATATGGAATCTTAGCTTTAGGGTGGTGGGACTGGAGGAGGAGAGCGAAGGGGGGGGGGAGAGGAACGGCTCGCAGATGTCACCTAGATTCGTGCCGAAGCTGACCAATCAGCGCGCGGCTAGCCCGGTAACATGACCATATTTAGAGCGTGAGTTGCCCAGCGTCCCGGGCGGGGGGGGGGGGGCGGTCTCCTTCCGCTCGTAGCATGTACCTATAAGGAGTTGCGTGCGTGTGTGTGTTGTGTGTTTTACGTCCTAGCAACATCTAAGGTCATATCAGGACGGGTACCTACAGACGTGTGACAGTGTACACTTATAGCAACTTTATAGTGATGTCCCACTGGGAGACCAGGCCACCGGTACCGTGTCCTGATATCCCATTCAGTCACATTATCCTCTCACTGAGCCAATCAGTCCTTACCCTACCGTATTAATGCTGAGCGCTAGGATAGGAAGTGACAAGTATCAATTTTTAAGTCATTTGTTTGACTCGACCGGGAACGGGACTCCCGACCTTCCGCATGTGAGGGCCGCGCCCTACCGATTAGGAGTTGCTGCTTCTCTGACGCGTTTGGCCGTCTCCCCCTCCCCACCCCCCACCCTCCTCTTTCCAGTTCCTCCTCCCCCTTCCTCTCCCCTCTCCCTCCCTAGCCCAAACCAACACACTACCAAACACTCCCCTCCCCCCCCCACCTCCCGGTGACGCCGGTGTGGCGTGCTCAGCCGTGTCCCGTGCTCAGCCGTGTGATTAGACTCAAACTCAAGGCATTGTCAATGGTCGTGAGTAATCTTCATACAGAAAATACAGAACAAGTGAAATATCTCTAAAACCACACCACATATTAACAAATCGCTTGGTACACATATAGAAAAAATCTTCACCAAAAAGATTATAATAAATTTATACGGTTAGGGTTCTTGAATTCTATTAATTTTGAATAAAACTAATGTTTTGCACTGCGCATACCATCAAACTCAAGGCATTGTCAATGGTGGTGAGCAATCTTCATACAGAAAATCCATGAAAAGTGAAATATCTCTAAAACCACACCAGCTAGAAACAAGTCGCTTGGTACACATATAGAAAACATCTTTAACAAAAACATTATATTAAATTTATAAGGTTAGTGACTCACAACCATTGACAATGCCTTGAGTTTGAGTCTATGCACATGTTTGAGCATGGTACACGGCTGAGCACGCCACACCGGTGTAATAGCATAATATTACCCCACAGTATATAGACTACATCGCCATTCCAGCGGCCCGGTGCATTGTGGGATACGTCAAAGCAAAACAAACCCGCGAGAAGCACATAGCACATACTAATAGTCTGGGTGCAGTTATGAAATGTGCTAGTTTCAGCTCATCTCAGCTCTTCTTTAAAACATAGAACACTAACTAAAAAATATATATATATAATAAAATTAAGATATTAATCTTTTATCCAGCATTGCATTTACATCAATATAATCAGCACATCTTATGCCATGTGCATTTAGATTTAGACAAATCTGCGCACTCAGACTAGTGTTAGAGCCATAGCCATAGTCAGTTTGACTTATTTTATTCATGTTTTTATTTATATGCTATGGTTAACGACATATGTAGAAATAGAAAATGAGTAGGGTTAATCAGATATTGGTTATATATTTCTTTGAAACAAGTTTTTGTTGACACATTTGACATTTTAATACTTAGAACAAGAATTACTTATGTCTAATCAATGGTGATATAAATATCAGTCTGTAAAGTGACTGAAATTGTATGTTTCTTAGCTCAAAATGCTTAATTATGGAGAGTTGTGTCTTACACATATTCATTATATTATTATATTGCATCCTTCTGTCCATGTTTGTTCCAAATTGGTATGTATTTTTTTATATTAATTTGGAATGAAATTGAAGTGTTGCCATCCGAGCATTGGCAAACTCAATGGCTGTACGCCTTTGCTTTGCTGCCAATGCCGTTTTCAGTGCATGCGCAGTCGGAACAGTGATCTCGTCTATTCATTCAATACTTCATTTCAGACGCAGCGTTATGGTAGTTACATATATTGGTCCATAGTAGGTACATATAAGAAAAAATATAAATAACATACAAGTAATAGTATGAATACTGTTGTTTTGGGGGAGTTTTCAGTCGCATTGGTGCGCTGAAGGTGGCAAATCTCCAGCACTGTATTATGAACACTTTAATACTAATCATGCATTATTGTTAGGGCCCAGGAATCAGAGAGATCCGCTTTATACTGCTACACCGGCAGGCATGGGACGGAGCACACCACCTATGAGTCAGTCAGTATGTGTGTGTGTGTGTGTGTGAGTGTGTGTGGGTGTGTGTGTGCGTGAGTGTGTGTGTGTGTGTGAGTCAGCGTGTGTGTCTGCGGTTGGTTGTTGGAGTTTTACGACCTGGCAACATCTAAGGTCATATCAGGATGGGTACCAACTTGTGACAGTGCGCACTCATGGCGACTTTATAGTGCTGCCCCACTGGGAGACCCTGCCACCATGGCCTGATATCCCACTCTGTCACATTATCCTGGCATTGAGCCAACCAGTCCTTGCCCTATCCTAATAAGCACATCAATATAATATGCACAAATCTCGACATTCAGACTAGTGTTAGAGCCATAGCGAGAGTCAGTTTAAATTATTTTATTCATGTTTTTATTTATATCCCATGGTTAATGACATATGTAGAAAAAGAAAATGAGTAGGGTTAATCAGATAGTGGCTATATATTTCTTTGAAATAAAAAAAAAAAATTCACATTTGACAATTTAATATTTAGAACAAGAATTACTTATGGATAATCAATGGTGATTTTAACATCAGCCTGTAAAGTGACTGAAATTGTATGTTTCTTAGCTCAAAATGGTTAATCATGGAGAGTTGTGTCTTACACATATTCGTTATATTATTATATTGCATCCTTCCATCCATGTTTGTGCCAAATTGTTATGTATTTTTATTCATTTTGAATAAAATCGAAGTTTTTCCCTACACGTATCGGCAAACTCAATGGCTGTAAGCCTTTGCTTTGCTGCCAACACCGTTTTCAGCGCATGCGCAGTCAGAACCGTGATCTCATCTATTCGGTCACCCCATCCAGTGTGTTGATGTGTGTGTGTGGTGTTGGGGGCGAGTGTGTGTGTATATGTGTGTGAGTAGATAGCGGCAGTAGGTGGTAACTGACCACAAGCAGGTCACTTGCTAACCGGACCGCACTTCGTCCACACCTCTCTCTATCTCCTCTCTGCTGGCCTTGGTCCTCCTTGATATGTCTGAAAAGAGTTCCAGGAGGGGGAGCCTGCCAGCATTTCACTTTCTGCTCTTACTCTGTCTGTGTCTTTGGCTCGCCGGCTGGTCACCATAGAGCAAATAGACATGGTCCTTTTGTAAAAATATACGAATTTTCGGTTAAGAATTAGATATTGGCAGAGAGCATTATTATTCTTGGGCGATGGAGTGGGGACGATATAAGCTGTGTGCAATATATGTTCATATATTATGCCTGAGATTAATGAAGAGATGTTCCTATATAAGAGGCAGTACATGATTGTTGACATGTTTCTCTATGCATCCATAAAGAGTGCAATTGGAGAAAATACCATTTTAACAGAGATCTATTGTAACTGTATGCAGCTATCTGTCCCTACATGACCACTGGGTGTGCACACCAGCCTAATTTGCATAAACACACAGGGCACCACCTGCAGCTGGGTTGAGTGACAGCCACCCCTACTGAGGGAGGGTGCCACCCACCCTGACTGTGGAGGTGCCTGATTGGCTGGCTGTGGACTGCCCAGTCACCTGCATCCCATTGGCCATCTGACCACACTAGCCTCAAACCTGAGATCATTATTCTAGATTCTGCTTCAGACACACTGAAGAGAGATCCCTCTACTCCTGGCTCTTGAGTGAGACACACCTACTCTTGAGCAGGAACCCCAGACACTCTGTCTGATGCTATCAAAATTCATCTATTCCAATTGAGTGTGTACACAGCCATAGGACCCCTGTCCCATGGGCTGTAGGCACTGCTTCTATACAGGCTAAAGTGGTAATGAGATTTTGTGTGGCTAGAAGGCAAGGGGTGTGGATGATAGGTCACTGGTAGGTGGACAGGAGTTGGTGTTATTAAAGCACAACTTCTCCACTGTTTATCTGTGTGACTTGTCTTCATTCTTCCTTAGCATTGGTTAATGAGTTGATAGATAAGTGATATGAAGGGGAGAGTTTCTGTAGTATTATCTGGTGTCCCAAACGTGGCCGGGCATACAGTAATATTATTCTTTGACTCAACTCTCCTCATTTCTCTTTCCTACACTTTAACCTTTTTTTTTTCTCCAGGCATACTCCTCACCCTGACCAGGGGAGTTGTGTGCTTGGGTGGGGCCCTGTACCTTACCATTTCTCTCGCTTTGTTCTCCTTGCTGGAATCGCTTTACCCCCCTTTTGCCCACCCCTTCCTCCCAAACCCTTGCTGCTGTCGACTGGATACAAGTGCTCTACTACCGCCGGACCGAAGAGATTTGGGGCTGCCCCAAAGCTTCGCCGTTTCAATGTTGTAAAGATGTCCCCAGCTTCTACAACCGTCCCTACTGAAGATTAATCTTCAACCAAAGATTGGGCCGATTTATCGGAGCCTCTCTATAATGTTGCAGTTCTGCAACCAGTAACCGTCGTTAGGTTACAAACAACCCCACAAGCACAAGCAGGTGTAAAAGTACAACGTCTGAAAACTTTGACTTCTGGATACTGAATGCTCTGAACCACCGGCTAAACTTTCCATGACGTCATCTCATTAACATATTCCTTTGTTCTCTCTCAATGCCAGGATCCCATTATACATCTCATTAGCATATATTACATCCCCCCTTCAAAGTATTTCTGAGACATGAAATGTTTCAAAATCACCACAGATACCGAGTTTACATGTTTAGCATACAATAATACAATCAAATATTCCGGTACTTAACTTTAACCACAGGTTTAGCGAAGGTCCGAGCACACTATGGCACTGAAGTCCTTTGAACTGTTCGGCTGCTTAGCCTCCACAATGACACATTGTCCATATTGACAGAATATAAATACACAAAATGAATCTGAAAATAAACAATCCTTAACTAACATGCACATGTGTTTGTGTGTGCTGATAGTTTGCGGCTGACTAAGTTATAGGTCAAACCTGCTCGCCGGTCTACTGACCCAACCTGACCTAGTCAGATTAGCCGCATTGTTTACATTCGACTGCGCCGCTGGCACACTTTGTGCCTGCCTGCCTGGTCGGGCTGCCTCCCTTCGGGCGCCCTTATAATCTGAAATCTGTTCCTGTATAACCTATTCCCTGACTGGTTCAAAATCTGATATTCTCTCCATGACACACCCGTACGCTCCAAAATTACCCCTTTCTTCCACTGTCCTGCGTTATTTTTGTATTTGACACTGTTACCAGTTCTCATAGGTTTGTGCGCCTTGCTGCATTTCTTGTCGTGAAAAACTTTCTGACTTTACTGTCATTTCGCCGTCTGTGCTCTCTTCGGGTTTTGTGTTTCGGGTATTAAAATTTCTTCCGCCATCGGCAATCTCCCTGAGCTGAGCCGGAGATGCGTTCAAGATGGGCAATGGAGTGTTCCTGTAATTCAATAAAGCTGACTGAAAGTCTGTCTTCGTTTTTTAGCATTTTTTTAACATGTCTTTTGCTGTTTGCACAAATCACTCCACTTGGCCGTTGCTTCGGGGATAATGCGGACTAGAATATATGGCTTTAAAACCATAATGTTGTGCAAAATTGTTGTACTTGTGGCTCTTAAACTGTAGACTGTTTTCTGAAATGACCTGGTTTGGAATACCGTGCCTAGCGAAATTATCCTTAATCGCCTCAATAACTGTGACAGACGACGTATCGCTCAACAACATCACCTCTGGACATTTTGTGTAATAATCCACAGTTATCAGGTAATTTTCATGATTTATTTCAAATAAATCTGCCCCTACTTTGTCATAAGGCTGACAGGCTATCGGGTGGTTTATCAATGGCTCGTTATGTAAACTTTTCCAGTTGTTCTGGCATGTGTGACAACGACTGACTTTTTCATCAATTTGCTTGTTTATGTTAGGCCAGAACACGCAGTCACGTGCCAACTGTTTGGACTTAGTAACGCCCAAGTGCATCTGGTGTAATGCTTCAATCATTTCGCCGCTGAGCCCTGGTGGTACCACCACCCGATTGCCTTTCATGACTAGATTGTTCTCTACAGTTAACTCGTCTTTGTGCGGGATGTACTGTCTGAGACATGGCGGTGTCTGTATGCGTGTAGTGTCCCACCCATTCTCAATGTGTGTGATTAACATGGACATGCATACATCTTTTTCATATTATCTGACAATTTTACTTAACAAACTTGACGATTGCATGTCCACTGCAGCAATGCCTAATGTGTCATTGAACAGGGTAGCCTGACCTACACTAGCACTATGTGCTCTGGACAACGTGTCTGCAAAAAACATTAGAGAACCCTTAACATGACCCAGCTGTATGTTGTAATTCTGCAAAAGCATTCACATTCTCTGCATTTTGGCCGAAAGTTTCTGAATCAGGTTTTGCATTATCGCCATCAACGGTTTGTGGTCCGTTTGAATTTGAACTTCTTTGCCAAAGAATAGTCATGAAATCTCTGGCATCCGAAACCTATGGCGAGCATTTCTTTTTCGAGAGTGGCATAGCCACACTGCACTGAGTCAAGCGCATGAGATGTGAGTGTGATTGGCTTGTTATCTTGCATTAACACAGCACCCAGACCTGACTGACAAGCATCTACTTGAATAACAATGGGTTTCTTGACATTGTAATACGACAACACAGGAGCAGTTCTTAACTTTTCCTTCAATTGATCAAACGCACCCAGCTGTTCGGTTTGCCAGTGCCACGCGACATCCTTAGCAAGGAGCATGCGCAGTGGTTTGGCAATCTCGGACATGTTAGGTATGAACTTGTGCACATACCCAACCATGCCCAGGAACCTTTGGATGTCTTGTTTGTCACACGGCTCTGGCATGTCTACTATTGCTTGTATTCTGTCTGGATCAGGCTTCACACCTTGTTGGGTAAGTTGATGACCTACATACTTTACTGTGGTTTGCCTAACAGAGATTTTGTCTTGTTTAATTTGAGATTTACTGACCTATCTCGGTCCAACACGGCCCTGAGCCTATCATTTTGTTCTTCCACTGTTGACCCATATACCAAAATGTTGTCTGTGACAATACCGATACCGGGTAGATCACCCATGACACGGTGCATTTCCTGAATAAAAATGTCACCGGCTGTTTTGATGTCAAAAGTCAGACAGGTGTACCTGTATCAGCCCTAGTGAGTGCTAAACATGAACAGACATGAACTTTCTTCATCTAATTCTATTTGCCAATACCCTGTCATTGCATCCAAAACTGAGAAATATTTTGCATCTGCTGTCTTGGCAATGATTTTGTCAATGGTTTTGGTAGGGAAAGGCCCTCTCTTGATAGCTTTGTTCAACTTAGTCGGATCCAGACAAATCCTTATCTTATTCATTTTTTTTAATGATAGTTATAGAATTAACCCACTCGGTAGGTTCATCTTGTTCAACAATTACACCCATTTCTACCGTACGATCAATCTCGCTGCATACTTTACTCTGAATTGCATACGGGATCCTCCTTGGCGGATCTACAACAGGTTGTACAGTTTTTTATCAACATGAATGACAGCATTTGACTTGATAAGACCTAAACCCTGAAAAACGTCTTTGTATTCGTTTACCAGCTGCTGGGGTTGCGCGCTGGGGTTGTCGTTAGGGGTGGAAATGTTTGTCGGCAAGCCGGAGTGCACCTCGTCGACACACACCAACAAGTTCAATGTCACACAAGCCTGTTTCCACAAAATAGGCTGACAGTTCCGCACCACTCGGAATTTGAAGTTTCTGCCGTTGACCTCGATTGACGCCTCACCGTCAGGAGTGATCCGATGCCCCGAGAACATCACCAGCGAACACCGGGTGTTCGCCAGCCGCCCTGGTGCGACTCTGTCGGAGATGCTCCTCGGAAGCATGTCTGCTTCCAACCCGGTGTCAAACTCAAACTTGACAGGACGAACATTCACCCGGATGGTCGCATACCAGAGTTTGGCATCTTGCTTGGCACCATGGTCGACAGCTCCGACGAACAGATGCGTTGTCAAAACATTGACCTCCACCGGATCCAGGTCTTGCTCAGCATTGTGAGGGTCGGGCTCTTCCATGGTCAATTTGTTGACTCTGCCCAGTATGCTCCGGTAGCCCTTGCCGAAGTGCCCGATCTTCTTGCAGGCTATACAAGCTTTGCCTTTCGCTGGGCAGACTCCCCGGCGGTGTTCATATCCACAGTTTTGACAGCAGATCTTGAACTCTCCTACACCGGTGCCACCAGAATTCCAAGATGGCGATTTCCAAGATGGCAGCACAGACGGTCGGACCACCGGTGCACCAGTACGCGCAGTCCCATATTTATTAAGAAAATCTATTTCCTTAACTTCAACGTCTGATCTGGTGTCCAACAGATCCAAACTGAACTCACTTATTTCACACATGCTAACACACTTCTCATGAGGTAGATCAGCCGGTTGCAGCAATTTGTTACGCAGATTAACGTTCTTAACACCAGCCACCAAATGATCGCGTAACAGCGATTCCTCAACTGTTCCGTATTCACAATCCTTCACTTTGTCTCTCAGCGCCATAATGTACGTGGCCATAGTTTCCGTAGCTTGATTATGCGAATTAAACTTGTATCTTATGATTATCAAACTGCACTTGCCTATACAATATGTCTGGAATGCTTCTGTGAGTTGTCCGATCTTGTCTCGGTCTGCGAGTGCGATGGACATATTGGCGAAACCATATAGTAAATAGAACCATTTTATTATTCCAAATTCTTATTGCGCATGCACCAAATATCTCAATGAACCATTATTTACTAGTGTGTTAGTTGAGTATTACAAAATCCTACAATGCATGTGGGGTTAGCGATTTCCAGGTGGGGGGGGGGGGGCGGGCTCTGATTTCCTAGAAAATCACAAACCCTGGGGTGTGAAATTTCCAGGGGTTTGCGATTTCCTGCTACACCAGAAACAACTCAGTAGTAGTTTTGTATTCAGACATGATCACAAATGTTATTTACGAATAGCACTGATTATGTATAGCACTGAATATTTGAAGTATGTTTGAAATTGACTACACTTCCGTCTATGTCGAAATCACATAATGTATTTCAGTAGTGTAAAGAATGGAAAAATTACTGTGAAAATGTATGCTAAAAGAAGGCTTGTTAAGTTCACTCAGTAGCTGGATGGGTCTCCTGTTTCATTGAGCCTTACCTAGTTATTCCCGCAACACTGTTTCTGAGACAAGGCTATGAGTATGAAACAACCCATTAGAAAAAGTGTCAGAAGGCTGGGTAAATGAAATTACCACATACATTCTTAATTAAAGAAGCAAAATATATTCTTCAAATACTTCTTTATATTTGGTCCCTATTTTTGAATAAATATTTAATGAATTCATGTCGATGAACAAACTTTAAAACTCGAATCAAGACCTTCCTGTGACCACTATATTGTGGTTTTTAAAAGATTTGTTTAAATAACGAATTTCTCAACTTTAAGCCAATGGGCTTATACTTATATATAGATAAACAGTGTGTACTGGAACTATTACCTGCACAGTTAATTCCAATTTGAAGCACTTATCGCTAAAGCGCGTGTCACACCTTACCGGATTGAGTATCGGATTGAGAATTTTCTAGTCCGGTGCTGTCCGGTGAGGAGATGTGTCGGAATGTGTCGAAATGGAGCATAATTGGGTCAACTGCCACTGGACGAAACGAACACCAATGGACAAGTAACGTACATGTACTGGACGAGCATCGGATGAGAACCGGACGAAAAGAACACCAACGGACAAGTACCATACATGTACCGGACGAGAACCGGAGGACCGACCATCAACCGGACACATACCGGACACACACCTACACCCCCACCAGACACATATACAACCCCACCACATTCCTAAACCCCCACCAGACACCTACACCCCCACCACATCCCTAAACCCCCACCAGACACCTACACCCCCACCACATCCCAAAACCCCCACCACATCCCTAAACCCCCACCAGACACCTACACCCCCAAAACATCCCTAAACCCCCACCAGACACCTACACCCCCACCAAATCCCTAAGCCCC
Source organism: Branchipolynoe longqiensis (assembly GCA_030323885.1). Lineage (NCBI taxonomy): Eukaryota > Metazoa > Annelida > Polychaeta > Phyllodocida > Polynoidae > Branchipolynoe > Branchipolynoe longqiensis. Next base: position 85,882,734 of record CM059192.1, read on the forward strand.
CACCACACACCTACACCCCCCATCACATCCCTAAACCCCCACCAGACACCTAAACCCCCCACATCCCTAAACCCCCAGAACACACCTACACCTCAACCACATCCCTAGACCCCCACCAGACACCTACACCCCCACCACACACCTACACCCCGACCACATCCCAAAACCCCCACCACACACCTACACCCCCACCACATCACTAAACCCCCACCAGACACCTACACCCCACCACATCCCTAAACCCCCACCAACATCCAAACCCCCACCACACATCTACACCCCACCCCATCCAAAACCCCCACCACACACCTACACCCCCGCCACATCCCAAACCCCCACCACACACCTACACCCCACCACATCCCTAAACCCCCACCACACACCTAAACCCCACCACATCCCTAAAACCCCACCACACACCTACACCCCCACCACATCTCACCACCGGACAATTCCGGAAGCAAACCGGACATGTAACGGATGGGTACCGGACATGAACCGGACAAAACGGACAAACCGGACACCAACCGGACACCAACGGATGGGTACTGGACACGTACGGATGGGTACCGGACATGAACCGGACAAACCGGACACCAACCGGACACCTACCAGACACATCAGTCCGGCGGTGTCCGGTAGAAGTTTTGTGCATGTTCAAAACTTGTACGGACACCGCCGGACACCACCGAACACCGCCGGATGGGTACCAGACATGTACCGGACATTGCCTTATTTCACCGGACAGTGTCCAGTCCATGTCCGGTTCCCCAGCCCGGTAAGGGGTGACTGGCCCTCAAGATTTAAGTATCATTGTCATTCACACCTACTTTGGGTAGGGGTGAAACTTTTAAATAAAGCCAATGGCCTTATATTATATATAATCTATAATATACATATAAACGCTCGGAGAATTATTTAGTTATTTATTATTCGATTCTACTCGAGTTAATATTAGTAAACCGCCATCGTCCGGCCACTTTGCTGCGGACCTACTGGCCCAGCGGCGTTTGACACTTCTCGAGCTATTTGAATCGTCACTTGCCTCAAGTTTTTTGCTTTTGAATTAGGTAGGGCATTTATCGCTCAGCATGGAGTCGATTAAACGAACCAACCCAATATGCTGGTCTCCTTGTCATTTCGTAGGGGAGTCTTATACATATATATACATAAACAGTGTGTACTGGAACTATTACCTGCACAGTTAATTCCTATTTGAAACAGTTATCGCTAAGATTTAAGTATCATTGTCATTCACCCCTACTCTGGGTAGGGGTGACATTTTTATCTAAAGCCCTGGTTACACTATGGCTTGCGACCAGTTCATGACCACTTTGCATCAATAAACCTTGCAACCAAAGCAATGATTGTTGACCTCCTTGTGACCAATTTGGTTGCAAGGAAGGTTTTACTGCAGTAGCTGCAACCTCCATGCGACCAAAATAGTCACAAGGAGGTCAGCAACTATTGAGGACCATTTTGCGACTATGTGAGACCATTATATTACCACTTGCAACCTCTTTGCGACCAACATTTTCATTGTGGTCACAAAGTGGTCGCAAGCATAGTGTGACTAGGGTATAATGCTTACCCTTATCGAAATCTCCAAGGTGGCAATACCGAATCTATGTCTCCTCGGGTCTCAACCGGGTGCAGTGGCCAAACCATTTGAGCGCAAGCCTCCTGTGTGGGAGATCGCGAGTTCAATTCCCATGGTCAAGTCAAACCAATGACTTACAAAATTGATACTTGCCGCTTCCTAGCTTGGCACTCGGAAATAATAGGATAGAGCAAGGACTGGTTGGCTCAGTGTCAGGATAATGTGACTGGGTGGGATATCGGTCCATGGTGCGCACAGCCTGATTTCCCAGTGGGGCCGCACTATAAAGTCGAAATGAGTGTACAGCCACAAGTCAGTACACATCCTGATGTGACTTTGATAAGACCATTTTTCCGCGATTGAAATTTCCCTTGCTTAGTCAAGTAATGAACAAAAAAACAAAAACAGATGGGGGTGGCCGAATGAGTTGAGCGTCCGTCTCCTGTTTGGGAGATTGGGGGATTTGAACCCATGAGTTCAACCTTGGTCAAGTCAAACCAATTACTTAAAAATGTATACTTGTCATTTCCTAGCCTGGTACTCGGCATTATTAGGATAGGGAAAGGATTGGTTGGGTCAGTGTCAGGATAATGTGACTGAGTGGGATATCAGGTCATGGTGCTGCCAGCCTGGTCTCCCAGTGGGGCAGCAACGGTGATCTCGTCTATTGTAAGACTCCAACAACCAATCAACCAACCAACCAATATCGAGTCTCAGTACCTCTCGTGTCCACTAGGGGCCGTGTATTTAGTGTCGACACCTGTGAACACAGGCCAATGAACCTGCATGCTGAACTAAAACTAGTTCCACTGTTTGCTACAAGGAGTCGCATGCACCTTGTCAACAAGGTGAAGCTGGCGGGAAGCTTGTGACGTTTTCCAGAGACTAGCTGTCACTAGGTGCATCACTGGCCTACTCACTGTCACAGTTCATTCGGAAGCTGACTGGAGAGAAAAAGAAAGGACAACAACTTAGAAATCAGGTTTAATTAACTTTGTCGAACAGGAATAATTACAATGCTGCTCACAGCGAACACAGATTGTCCGAATGTGGGAAAACTGCTTTCTGAACCCACGGAACATGCTGCTTCCTTCGTGCGAGCCGAAGGCAATTTTGAGAATAACTCCGAGAGGTTCATTTTGAAAAAGAAAGAATTCCATCGTCAGTTTGCAAATTTGTACACTGAGAGATTGTTGACGTGTCGTCCCCGTGTTACTGAAGCAGTAAAACAGAAATGGGGTAAGCGTGGCCATTGATTTCTTGTATTATCGCTCATGAATAAATAGTTGTCAGTGACTTCAAGTTCAAGTTCAGTGTCTTCACCCCTCAGGAGTCAAGATAGATAAAAGATTCACCCCATACTTATAGTACAGGTGTGAACCTTAGCGTAGTCTAAATACGGGCGAAAATAGTTTTAGTATTGAACAGGAACTAGAAACTGGTTCCAGGTAATTAGGGAGATCAGCTAAAATTTCAAAACACAACAAACAATTGTTGTTGTAATTTTGAAAATATCTTAATGGGGGAGAAAGTTATGGCATTTCTAATGTCGGATTAATTGTTAAATTTAGTCTGGATTCACCATCATAATAAACTGACCTTTGCCACATTGTTACAGCTTTCTATGCTCTAAGTATTTTGATTTTGGTATTTTAATGTATATTTTCTGTGAGATTATGTCATGTTCTTTCCAGTGATATAAAATTTATGAAGATTTTCCAACGTGAAAGCACTTTAATCAAGGCCGAAATGGTGAAAATGCATTTTTTTCTCTAGACATGGTGACCGACGCACCCCTATCGGAATCTGACATACCTAGTCAAGACAGGAGGCAGGATAGATAAAAGGTTCACCCCGTACTTACAGTACACGGGTGAACCTTAGGGTAGTCTAAATACGGGCGAAAATAGTTTTAGTATTGAACAGGAACTAGAAACTGGTTCCAGGATCAAATGGCTACATATTTGATATTATATCCGCGTAGAGTTGGTGAAATGAGCGAGAATGCAAAAACACAAGATGGTGGTGATAAAATGCCACTGGTTTTTATTTTAAAAGTTCCTTAAAATACATTTTATTATATTTTTCAAATCAGAAGAGTCGGGTAAATATGAAGATTTATGTGAAGAATATATTTTGCTTCTTAAATTAAGAATTTACCTGCTCAGTTCATTTCCCCGCTATGTTGAAATCTTTCACCAGTTTTTCTAATAGGTTCGTTTTCACCTCTGTATTGGATGTACGGGGTGAATCCTTTATCTGGAGTCAGGAGTGACTACGTAGTGTGTATCATATATTATCACTGTAACTACCAGTGACAGTGTTGGTTAATGGCTCTACAGTTATGGTGAATGGGACAACAATTTCTAATAGGGTTTGTATGACAATGGTGAAGTAATTAGGGTAGACCAACAGATCCAACTTTTGTGAATCGAATTGGATGGAAAATGTTGATATATTCTTAATGCTTGCACTTAGGACAATGAGAATTTCTATCTAGGGGTATTTTGGGGTGCTCTTTCACATGCTGCAATCAAAATTCATGAAATACAAAGAGTTTGAGAGTTATCATGTTTGATATTGTTGCAGAACTATCCACACTATATTTTTGGAATGTTGCTTGAAATTCACGGGTGAAATCAGTTGACCAGAGTGACCTATTTGATGTGAAACAAGGTCTGCTAAATCAGTTTATGGCCATAAAATTCAGTTTAATGGTGCTTTACCTTCTTTTTTTAAACTAGATTTAAGACTTCAAAGTCAATTCTTCAGTAGTCAGAATTTAATTTTAAAAACCCATCAAAATGTATCTGAATTAAAATTATTTTCAAAACCAGAGTATCTCAGGGATATTCCTGCAAAGGATGCATAAGGAGTAAGTTAGTTGTGGGCATGTACTTCATGGATGCACACTATTTTGAAGGCATCGCGGTGGTGGTGTCCCTCACGACTACGTGTGTATCCAACTTAGTCTTAGAGTTGTCTTAGACTGAGACTAGTCTTAGACTTAGATAACAGATTCACCCCTACTAGAGACTAGACAAAAATCAAATATGAGATACCCCAACAAAATAAATGTATTGTGTTACAATACATAAAACCCTTTAGTTTGACATATAGATGGACTCCATAGTCCTTGCAGAAGCAAAGTTATTGCAGCGTATGTGTCAGGAAAGTAGGCTAATTATCTCAGTTACTCTATTGGTTTTCTATTGCAGGATTTTTGACCTGACTAAAATGGTAAATAAACAATACAAATTATTAATGAAAAGTCACAAAGTCATATAGAAAAACTGTCTTTTAAATCGTATGTGCACTATCTGTGATAAATAACTGACAATTATTAGTTAAAAAATTCACAAAACATTATCAACAAAAGCACATGGCCTGCATCATGTAAATGTAAACAACAGCACATGACAAACCAATCAGAATACTGCATTCTGGTCAGGTGACCCAGCTGCCAAGTAAACTAGATTATAGTAGATCACTTTACACCGCAGACAAATTAAAATATCTAAAGACCACACCAAATACATTAAAATCGCCTGGCACACAAAGAGACAACATGTTTATCAATCTGATGGTGCTAATTTTATATTGGGGCCATTTTATATTTAGCAGGGCTGAGCACTGAAATGTTGCACCCATAGAGATAGCATTGGTGAAGCAACACCCTGCTTAGTCATCTTTTTCCTATCCATGGGACGATGCGTGGGGACCATTTCACGCAGATTTTCAAGTGTCTACCCCTCCCTAGATAGTAGATACAATTTTTGTAATGGGTTGTTCTTCACATATTCTCTGGGTAGGGGTGACTCTTTCATCTAACCCATACGGGAGTATCTACTACTACTAGTTGGTAGTAGTAGCTACTCCAAACAGTCTGCTGTCAGTGACTCAGCCAGGCTGCATGAAACCTGGCAGGAGTTGGCCCTGAACCCCAATGTCTTTTGTGTGGCAGTGATTGGCGTGTTAAAAATATCTAACAATGGAAGAACAGAAGACAGTTTGAGCCTCATTTTGAGACCAAACCTGTTGAGATACATGTAAATATAACTGTAATAAAAGTGAGAGAAAATTCAAAAGGAAAAGTTGAAGACAAGATTTCACGGTGACAAAGACAACAATTTCAGGTTCAACACCTATAAAATTGAAGAGCAAGCTTTTTGCTATTAAATAGGCATTAAAAATAAGAAAATTCATTCACGGCACGCGAATCAAGAAGCTGAAGAAGTGAGACCGATTTGGCAACTGGCGAGCTGAAAACACTATTTCAAATGCTCCAAGGTGGATAATGTTGCTGGAACTGATTCCTACTACATAATAATGTTGTCTGAGCAGTGAATGCTGTGTTTGTCATGTGGAGTGTATTGAAGACATTGTGGAAGTGTACAACCAAATTTCATGTGTCATGAATGGGAGTTGAAGCACAATTTTAGTGTTCAATTGTCTAAATTGTTAAAGTACATTTAAGTTATAGATACAGTTCTGCTGGTTCCAGTGATACCAAGTTTATCTATGTATCTTAATTAGAAGATGAGATATGGCATTTTGAAATTTCCATGAAAATGTTACTTTTATTGTTAGCTAGTAAATAGGTAGTTAACTTTACGACAGGGCCAAATTGATATTTTACCTGTTTTATAAGTGGTATGTCGTGTTATTTTGTTGTTGTTCTACCCAACAAAAAAAAGAAGCAATCTATATGATATATGAAACTCAATTATGTCCTTAGTTTTGGTTTCCAAGTATATGCACATGTTCTATGGCTTTGTGAATTTGCTAATTTGGCCAATTTTGTTTTTGGACGAGAAAAGCCCCCAAAATTATATATCTGATTATCAGAAAAGTGAAATGCAACCATGCATTTCAAAAATCAGTTTGGAGTGCCTAGTAATAGTAGTAGTACTGGTAGTAGATAAAAGCTTTTCCCCGGCTTAATGAATGACTATATATTGTGGTGTTCAATATATAATTCACGTGTTTTCAAACATCGAACAGGTGCTGATATCCCGATAACCAAATTGTTTGAGCTAGAAGTGGACAAGCGGTGTGTTGTCATCGGCACCCTTTTCAAGCATATGGAACTCAAGCCGAGTATTCTGAAGGAAGTCAGCGAAGAGGTAATAATATGACCTAGATTTGCATGGTTCGCAAAATCTTAAAGTTGCGCAATCTGAGATAAGCATTACCTTTTTTCACTTACCTAGATTTTAAACTGGACGCGGTGGCTGAATCGGTAGAGCGCAGGCTTTCTGTGCGGAAGTTTGGGAGATCGATTTCCAGCCGAGTCTTAAACCAATGACTTATAAAAATTGATGCTTGTCACTACCTAGCCTGGCGCTAGGCATTAGTAGGATAGCACAAGGACTGGTTAGCACATTGTCAGGATAACGTGACCATGTGGGATATTGGGTTATGGTGCTGGCGGCTTGGTCTCCCAGTGGGGCAGCACTCTAAAGTCACCATGAGTGCATTGTCTCAAGTCGGTACCTGTCCTGATATGCCCTTTGATGTTGCTAGGATATAAAACAACAAACTATTTTCCTCCATTAAAGTTGCACAGTCCGATGGTTTTGAGTTTCTGTCATTTTCTGAGATAAATATATGATGTTGATCGTTACAATCTACCATACATTAGTTTGAAGTAACTTTAATTTTAAATGGCTAACTTTTGAGATATTTGAAATGAAAACATCCAAATTTAAACTATTACTGTACAGGCTTCTGCAGTAACAGGTTCTATTAAATTGCCTGAGCCATATTCCCTTCTATGTGGTGACACATTTTTAATAATTGCACCAGTATCGAAGTCCGGTTATAATCCTATTTTATTTTAAAGTAAATTTTATGCTAACGAGTAAATTTTTGAAGGCGCTAAAAGTAAAAATATGCTAAATTAATTTTGGCATGCACAGCAAAATGCTGGACAACGTAGCCTTCACCAGTGATATGTTCTATTAAATTGATTAATATCTAAGTTAGATATTTAGGATCAAATCTAGATAATTCTTTTGGTTTTGAAAATTTGATGTTTTCATCGGACTATGCGGCTTTAATGTTGTCACATCATGGCAAATCTGCTTCTCCCTCAGCACCATTTGCAAGTGGTTCCACCGAGAGAGAAGTACACAGACGAGGCTGACGAGCTCATACTTGAAGATGAATTGCAACGCATCTTCCTCAGAGGCAACATAGATGTTCAGACCCAAGCCACTGGTTGGTCCCTGTTGTGTACTCATCTTAGATGTTGCTAGGATGTAAAACAACAAACTTGTTTGCTTTGCAAATCAGGCGGGTTGGCCGAATGAGTTGGGCGTCCGTATCCCGTTTTGGTAGATCATGGCATTCAAACCCATGGGTTTGAATCGAACACCTGGTCGAGTCAAAGCAATGACTTATAAATTGATACTTGTCGCTTCCTAGCCTGGCGCTATGTATTTTTAGGATAGGGCAAGGACTGGTTAGCTCAGTGTCAGGATAATGTGACTGAGTGGGATATCTGGTCATGGTGCTGGCGGCCTGGTCATCCAGTGGGGCAGCACTATAAAGTCGCCATGAATGCGCACTGTCACATGTCGGTATCCGTCCTGATATGACCTTAGATGTTGCCAGGATGTTAAACTCAAACAATCAAGTTTGCAAATCTCCTTTATATTATATAGCGCACATCGATGAAAGTCTTGAATTTTTGTTCGAGCACCCTGGAATGTTCTGGACTTTAATTGTATGTTCTTGAATGTTCTCGAATCTGGTGGCCAACTTTTTGTATTCATGAACCCTGATTATTATAACATGTCACATGATATTTGAGTTTAAAAAAATTAAATTTTTTTGTTTTGTTTACAAATTCCCGTCAGTTACCTTTGGGGAATTGTTAAAAAAAAAATTACTTTTGAGTAGATTGTATACAATTTTGCTATCAAAATGTTGTGTCTCCTTGAAAATATTTTTGAATCGGGTGGCTAACTTTTTGTTTGAACCTTGATGTCACACGATATTTGAGATGTTGGTGTTGAAATGTTGCGTGTCTCCTTGAAAATGTTCATGAAGATCTTCATGGAAATCTTCGTGAATGTTCCGGAAGCCAACCTTTAGTGTTTGTTCTTCTATGCCCTAGCAACATCTAAGGTCATATCAGGACGGGGCCTTTAGCGTGAACCCTGATTATAGCATTGAGAACACATTTTTAGTTTGTATTTAGGATAATCGCCGATTCAGGATTGGTTGGTCAGCGGCCACCATTATCGATCGATTGATTGATTGATTGGTGGTTTCTTTGCGCCGTGTCGGCAGTAGAGGCAATATTCACGGCGAGAATTTATTAATTTTTTTAATTCAACCATACCACTAACAGAAATCTGGGTATTTGCTTAACATGAAGACATAACACTATTTACATTTTGATTAAAGCTAAGATTCCTTATGCGGTATGCGAATGGGAGGATTCCTTCTATGCGGTGTGCAGCATGCGTCTGCCCACCACCACGACTACCATATGTTTCCCCTCCGCACCCCTGTGTGTGACCGTTCCGTAATGATCAGTCACATCTCCTCATCTAAAACTAATGGACACGTGCGACTGAGGTTTCTATTCGCATACCGCATGCCGCACCGATCGCTATAGGGACCGATCGAGTTGCCGCATTCGCATACCGCATGTAAGGAATGTAGCCCATTGACTTCAAGGCGTTTCAATTTTTTGCCGCATTCGCATACCGCATGCCGCGTGTAAGGAATCTTAGCTTTACTCGTTTAAACAAACTAAGCCAATATTTTGGAATGTACCAACATGATTTGCAGAAATCTAATGGAGATGAACACCCCCACCCCCACCCCCCAAAAAAAACATCCCAACAACAAAAAACAAGAAACATTTTTGTACACTTCGAATATCTGAAATCTGGGTATTTGTTTAACATGAAGACATAACTATTGTACATTTTTATTTACTTGTTTATAATTAACCATTTTTATTGACATGTTTGAAAAAATTAAATCAATATTGATTATTAAATCAGTGTAGCAACATGATTTGCAGAAATCTAATGGAGATGAACAGACACCCCACCACCACCACCACCACCACCACCACCACCACCACCAAACAACCATCCCCATAAAACAAGAAACATTTTGTACCCTTTTATAAATATTTATTTAGTTATTTGTTTAATTATTTATATAAAAATGCAATTTTATCATTTTGGGAGGATGAACTTTTGTTTGCAAACTCCTGAAGGAGACGCTAACCAAAGTAAATAAGAAGAGACATGTGTCACACTTTTGAGGAGCACCAGGCATGGTGGCCTAACCCGTACAGCACATGCCATCCGTGCGAGAGATCAGGAGTTTGATTCCTGGTCAAGTCAAACCAATGCCTTTAAAATTGATACTTGTCGCTTCCTAGCCTGTCGCTCGGCATTAATAGGATAGGGCAAGTACTGGTTATCTCAGTGTCAGGATAATGTGACTGAGTGGGATATCGGGTCATGGTGCTGGTGGCCTGATTTCCCAGTCGGGCCACACTATAAAGTCACCATGAGTGCGTCCAGTCACTTGTCAGTACCCATCCTGATATGACCTTATATGTTGCCAGGACATAAAACTCCAACAATCAACCTTCTAAGGACATGACCTCTGACCTTTGACCTCCTGTCTAATGCTCTCCAGGTGTGATCGTGGCCGTGCTCGGTCGTGAGAAGGATGAGGACCGAGGGAAGTTTGAGGTCGAGGACTTCTGTTTCCAGCCACTGCCCGAACAGTCTCCATTACCGACACTCGAAGACGACAAGTAAGCCAGACCAGTTCGCTGTATGGTGTTAGCGGTAATTTTAACTGTTGAGCATGTCACCCGTATTTATGTATCCTGACAGCAGGAAGCCACCTGCATTATTGTATCCCTACAGTAGGATGCCACATGCATTATTGTATTCCTACAGTCGGACGCCACCTGCATTATTGTATCCCCACAGCAGGAAGCAACCTGCATTATTGTATCCCTACAGTAGGACGCCACATGCATTATTGTATTCATACAGTCGGACGCCATATGCATTATTGTGTCCCTACAGTAGGATGCCACCTGCATTAATGTATCCCCACAGTAGGAAGCCACCTCCATTATTGTATTCCTACAGTAGGAGACCACCTGCATTATTGTATCCATACAGTAGGACACTACCTGCATTATTGTATCCCCACAGCAGGAAGCAACATGCATTATTGTATCCCTACAGTCGGACGCCACCTGCATTATTGTATCCCAACAGTAGGATGCCACCTGCATTATTGTATCCCCACAGTAGGAAGCAACCTGCATTATTGTATCCCTACAGTAGGATGCCACCTGCATTATTGTATCCCTACAGTAGGACACTACCTGCATTATTGTATCCCTACAGTAGGATGCCACATGCATTATTGTATTCCTACTGTCGGACGCCACCTGCATTATTGTATCCCTCTAGTAGGATGCCACCTGCATTAATGTATCTCCACAGTAGGACGCTACATGCATTATTGTATTTCTACAGTCGGACGCCACCTGCAGTATTGTATCCCTCTAGTAGGATGCCACCTGCATTAATGTATCCCCACAGTAGGAAGCCACCTTCATTATTGTATTCCTACAGTAGGTGACCACCTGCATTATTGTATCCCTACAGTAGGACACCACCTGCATTAATATATCCCCACAGTAGGAAGCCACCTGCATTGTTGTATTCCTACAGTAGGAGACCACCTGCATTATTGTATCCCTACAGTAGGATGCCACCTGCATTAATGTATCCCCACAGTAGGAAGCCACCTGCATTGTTGTATTCCTACAGTAGGAGACCACCTGCATTATTGTATCCCTACAGTAGGACACCACCTGCATTAATGTAGTGTACAGTAGGATGCCACCTGCATTAATGTAGTCTACAGTAGGATGCCACCTGCATTAATGTATCCCCACAGTAGGAGTATAAAGTATAAATCTACATGATTTCACCACTTCTTCACTCCAAATATAGCAGGCTATGATAGATAAGTATTTGAAATATATAATTTAGTACATTAGATTGAAAATTCAGGTGGTTATTTCCATAATCCAGCATTCCGGCACTTTTTCTAGTTACTTGTGTAGTGGTCTGCACTGACCTCTCAGGCAAGGAGCCGCATAGACAGGTAGGTGTGGGTAGTGTGTTGATATCAGGGAGCCTAGGTGGTGTAATGGTTAGCACACTGGCCCTGAATGCAAAGAGATGTGGGTCGAGTCCTGCTCTAGGCACAATATTTCCCATTTTCATCACCGCCACGACACTTGTTTAGCAGTCCTGTCCTGGAGACCGTGCTTCGGCAGTTACTATGATGCTATCCTAGTCACAGTCTTTTTGATATACCCAGTAACACACAGTAACATACAGACTCCCTTTAAGAAAAGTGAGTACTTTCCAGCCCAAAATGTGTACTTAATTTTATAAAGTGAGTATTTAAAAAAAAAACTTGTGTCCCTCATAAAGGTGAGTACTTCCCCCTCTAAAATTGTGTTCTTTAAAAAAGAAGTGAGTACCTTTCTCCCCAAAATTGTGTAGTTTTCCAAAAACAATTGTGTACTTTCCTAATCTTGTTTGGCATATAACATTAAATTAAAAGGTTGCGTATTAGCATACCCCAGCTTTAAGACTGTGTGCAAAATACGTACACACAAAAATTGTATCGGTATGCAGGTCTGCCAGTCGCATGTTTAGTGATGGACGGTGCTGGTTTGCTCCCATGCAGGTACGTGGCCATTGTGAGCGGGTTGGAGCTGGGCAGTCGCTCCGAACATCTGCTCGCCCACCAGCTGCTCATCGACCTGCTCACCGGGCAGCTGGGGGATCCGGATGACCAGGGCCAGGCAGCCAGGGTGGTCAGGGTGCTGGTGGCCGGCAACTCACTCAGCTGGGATACACAGGACAAGAACGCCATCAGCAAGGTGCGCTTCATTTTTTTTCTTTTGAAGATTTATTCTGCCTGTCATGGATACGTCTGAATAGACTTGTTTTCGCCATTAGACCATTGGTGGATAAAAAGCCTGAGCATACCCTTTTACCAACCCAAGGGATTTTTAACCTCCCACACCATATAGACATGGTAGCAACTGGCCTTTCATGATGCTGTAAGTTATACACAGCGGTGGAGATCCAAATTGTCAGAGGTGATGGCATGGGGAATCGAACCACCGACCTTCAGATTAGGAGTCCGACCTAGAAAGAAAGACACTCTAACCACTCCCCCAGCATTTGCATTCGTATGCGCTTCTCGGAAAGTTCTGGAAATTTAAAATCAAATCTTCCGGGCACTTGAAACAAGGATGAAAGATGTCCGCGATTTCACAGATTTTTTATTTTGACCAATTAATGTTGAGCAAAATGCCAAAGAATGGGGATGTATATCACTATATGACAACAATTAATAAGTTCGAATCCCGTTCTTATATGACCTTAAATGTTACTAGAACATAAAAACCCCAACAAAAAAGAGTTGGGGATGAGCGATAATATAGCCACAGTAAGGATAGTTGAAACCTGACTTCCGGCATTTTTCTGCGATTCCCCGACAGTGCTAATCCTATTTTGGAAAATCCGAGTTTTCTCAGAAGTTTGTCATCAGTTTAATAATCTTTACTTATTTTCTGCAAGTTTTTTTTAATCGGAGACCACTTTCATCACTGTTGAAAGTACTTTTGAGTTTAAAAAATAATTTGTATAAAGAAATGTGATGTATAAAGAAATTATATGCATATTATTATTATTAAGGAACTTGTTATATTGGTTCTAATGTAGTGGAATGGTCTGCACTGACCTCTCAGTCAGGCAAGGAGCCACATAGACAGGTGGGCATGGATAGGGTGATGACATCAGGGAGCCTAGGTGGTGTAATGGTTAGCATGCTAGCCCAGAATGTAAGCGGTGTGGGTTCAATCCCTGCTCTAGGCACAATATTTCCTATTTTCATCCCTAACACGACAGTATTTAAGATTGAACCTGCGTACTGCAAGCAGGGTTTCCGCCAGAAAATTGTTGAGGGTACTAGATTTGTTAAAATATTAACCAAATCCATTAATTTTTGAGACATGAAGATCAACGAACAAACTGTTTGTTTACATTTCAGGCAAAATATTTAACGAAGAAGTCCGCTGCGGGTAGCGTTGTCGGAGTGAAATCACTCGATGATTTTTTGGTGCAGTTAGCCGTAAGTAAAAAAACATAATCAGACTCAATTGTTTTATCAACTTTCGCAGATTAAAAATTTACTTTGGTAATTATATGCACATATCATAAATTGATTCTCTATCATTAATAATAGAACTAAAAGACGACGCATCTCGCAAGCGCTCGACCAACATGTAAAATCACGTTTTTGCGTCGAACCTTTTGGCACTGGGATGGGGGCGTCAAAGTTGGACGTATACATAGCATATGACCAACATATGACTAACTTGCTTGCGGCCGAAAAATGCTTGAATTACCCTCACGGTTCTTTCACAGAACGACGGTGAATGTTATATACGTTATTCAATCACCAGAACTGCACCTCATACGTCAAGACACGCTGGAGAAAAGCTAGACGTACGTTAGACTACATTGTCAGTATGTGGACTGTATGTTCCCACTGCCTTTAATCTAGGTCAACATAGTGAACAATGTTTGTCTGACGTACATTGACGTACGCCTAATGTATACATAACGTATGGCCGACATAAAATCCACATGTCGTACGTCAAAAGTTTTGTGCATGCACAAAACTTTGCCAACGCGTGACGCCGTATCTCAACGAACGTCGATGTACATTGACGTATACCAACGAGCACCTAACGCATAATGACGTATCTCAAAGTAGCTGGCAAAAATCACATACATCAGCGTACGTTGGTGCGATGCGTTGTAATGTGACAGCCCCTTAACACTGTTTGATGGTAGGCTATATTAAGCCTGTATGAGAATGTCTATGGCACCTTGTTTTCCCAGATGGCCACAATACAGTGACCGAATAGGTAGGAGCGCATGCTTCCCGTGCGGAAAGTCGGGGTTCAAATACCTGCTGAGTCAGATCAATGATTTATAAAAATTGATGTTTGTCGCTTATAGTATAGGACATGGATTGGTTAGTGCAGCATCATGATAATGTGACTGTGTGGGATACCGGTGCATGGTGCTGGTGGCCTGGTCTCCCAATGGGGCTGCACTATAAAGTCGCCACCCCCTGTCCTTCACTATCAGGGATGAAAGATCTCCGCGACTCAGTGGATTTCTGGGATTTTTCAAACCCGCAGCACCATCAGTGTAGATTTATACTAATACGTGGTGCAGACCCTGCAGCACTATCAGCATATCCCACTAATACATGCTTTAAATGGCGCAGCGCTATCAGAAAAAGTATACCAATAGATCTATGCTAATACGTGGTGCAGACCTCGCAGCACTATCAGCGTATACCACTAATGAAGGCTTCAAACGGTGCTTGCTATCAGTGTATACCAATAAATATGAAACCTGACTCCCGGAAATTGTCCACGATTCCCTGATAATGCTAAACCTACGGGAGAATATCTGCATTTCCGCTTTTTTTTCCCCCGGAGACCACTTTCATCCCTGCACTATAGACCGTATACTTTAAGCACTTCACCTATCACCTGCGCCCCTCCTGGTGACCAAACTTGGTATCATTCTTGTCGTGCATTTGTTTCTAATGTAGTTTGCAGTGAAATTGTGCTCGTAAATATTTTGCGTAAGATAAAATACCACTTTGTGGAGCTGTATTCACCACCTCTCTCCCCCCACCCCCCCCACCCCCAAACCTTCTGGTGTGTAAACGGTAGCTGTGACCTGGCATACTGTTACAACTTCAGTTCATCCTGAACGACCAGCGAAACTTGGAAAACAGTAAAACCTCTCTAAATCGACCGACCATGGGAACAACTTTTAAATGGTCCATTTAGGGAGGTGGTCGGTTTAGGGATTATTTTTATAGTTACAATGGTATTGTTTGGACGATCGTTTGGGACCCAAATGAAGCGATCGATATAGAGGAGTGGTCGATCTGTGGAGGTGGTCGGTTAGAGAGGTTTTTACTGTACACGTAATGATCGGTAGCTCTTTTCAATTTAAATACCACCTCCAAACACACAATGTAGAGCATAAATATCGAAAGCTATGAAATGACCCTAATGTTAATGGGCTGTTATGTCACCATTCTTCGATGATGTATAATATTAGCGTTTTATTTCTGTTTCTTCTCTAGGCTTGCGTTGACGTTGACCTGATGGCTGGAGAGTTTGACCCTGCTAACTTCCTCCTGCCTCAGCAGCCGCTCCATCCTTGCATGTTCCCCCAGGCCACCACATATCCCACGATGCATTGCGTCACCAACCCGTACGATTTCACCGTCTGCGGAGTCAGGTTAGTGACGATGTAGGAAAATTATATCAGGCACTTAATTGTCCGATATCATGTTTGAGAAGTGATATTTCTTAACATATATATTAATTAGTTTTTTAGAAATGAAGAATCTACCAATCTTTGTAAAAATTAAATTTGTTTTGGTTTAATTTGTTTTCCCTTAGTAATCTCTAATTTCAGTTATTTCCAAAAATTTTTTTTAGACAATTCGGTATATTTACATTATTTACAGATAACCTCACCATAGCTTTGTGTTTTTTTGCTGGAGACCACTTTCATCTCTGTTTATATGATTAATTATTTCATGTCTGTGTTAATTAATAATAAAACAAATTTCAGATATCTGATGATGCTGTTTCCCCCCCCCCCCCCCCCTCACATTACATATGTTGTTTACAAGATTACCTGGTGTGAGGGGCTATTTTTAGCATCGTATTATTAATACTGGACATTCTAGATGAGAATCTTCCCAATTTATCCAGAATTCCGGATTTTTTATCTAACCGATTTACCCCCTATATGGTCAGAATCTGCGACCATTCCAGGTTTTGCACGATTCATGAAATATCTTCCTGATTTGTTTTGTCAGGTCATCCTCATTTATGGACAGATTGTGACACAAAAACTCAGTAATTGGATGAATTCAGTCAACTCTGACTAGTACAGCTCCGCAATAACTTATCCGAAATCCTTGCGGGGGGGGGGGGGTGAGAGTTATATTCCGGTATTCAGAATTCATCTGGCCTCACGACTACAAAAATTGATATCACATTTTATGTTTTGCACCAGGCGCGGTGGCCGAATGAGTAGAGCGCAGGCCTCACATGTGGGAAATTGGGAGTTTGGTCCCCGGTCGAGTCAAACCAATGAAGTATAAAATTTATACTTGTCGCTTCCTAGCCTGGCGCCTGGCATTAATAGGATATGGCAAGGACTGGTGAGCTCAGTGTCAGGAGAATGTGACCGAGTGGGTTATTGGGTCATGGTGCTGGCGGCCTGATTTCCCAGTGAGGGACAGCACTATAAAGTCGTCGAGAGGGTGCACTGTCACAAGTCAGTACATGTCCTGATATGACCTTAGATTTTGTCAGGACGTAAAACTCCAACAAGGAACCAACCATTATGTTTTGCAGACTGTTGGGTTCCAGTGGGCAGCCGGTACAGGATGTGATGCGCTACAGCACCCTGGATAACCCCCTAGACGTTCTGCAGAAGACGCTTGAGTGGGGGCACCTGGCCCCCACAGCCCCGGACACTCTAGGTATGCAGCCGGTTACTTCACTTTAGGTGGGAGGTATAGTAAAACCTCTCTAACCAACCACCTCCACAGATCGACCACTCCCCTATACCGATCGCTTTATTTGGGTCCCAAACGATAGTCCATACAATACTGTTGTAACGATTAAAATTGTTTTTTCCTTAAACCGACCACCTCCCGAAGTGGACCATTTAAAGTTAAGCCCATGGTCGGTCGATTTAGAGAGGTTTTACTATTGTTACTCCCGCATCTCACACACTCCACGACTGTTCAAGTGTTACATAATATTTTAATCGCCTCTTACCGGATGCGGTGGCCGAATCGGTAAGAGGGCAGGCTTCTCATGCAGAAGGTCAGGAATTTGAAAACCGGGCGAGTCAAATCAATGGCATATCGGGTCATGCTGCCGGCAGCATGGTCTCCAAATGGGATAACACTATAAGTCGCCATGAGTGTGCACTGTTACAAGTCGGTACCTGTCCTGATATGACCGTAGATGTTATTAGCCTTAGATGTTGTTAGGACATAAAACCCACAAACAAACAACCTGGCACGGTGGCCTAATCGGTAGAGCGCGGGCCTCGCGTGCGGAAGGTCGGGAGTTCTGTTCCCGGTTGAGTCAAACCAACGTTTCCTAGCCTGGCTCAGTGTCAGAATAATGTGACAGTGTGGCATTGGGTCATGATGCCAGCAGCCTGGTCTCTCAGTGGGACAGCACTGTAAAGTCGCCATGAGTGTACACTATCACATGTCGGTGCCCGTCCTGATATGACCTTAGATATTGCTAGGACGTAAAACCCACAAACAAACAAACACAGCGTGTGCCCAATATGCAAACAAGGGCTGGGGTTGTTATTGGCGCAAACCACTGTGTTTGCTGAGCAATGGCAATGGCCACATGCTTAGTTCACTAAATGAACACTAGCTGACGCTGTGGCGCCACTCTTTGGTACCGCCGCTTCTCACCAGGTGGTGTGGTGGGGCTGGGAGACGCCCGCTTCACGAGTGGGCAGTGCTCATGAAGCTATAGACAGAATCGCCAAGTATGAGTGAGAACCATGTATTGGTGGGAACCATCTCGCCCTGCAATCTACAATAGAAACAATGCTTTCCTGCGCGTGGCTTGTCTTTATCCCCCACCTCCATTCCTTGCTCCCTTCCCCGATCCACCAACTCCACCACCAGACGGGATGGCCGAATGAGTTGACCGTCCGTCACCCATTTTGGTAGATCGTGGGATTCGAACACACGCGTTCGAATCCTGAGTCAAACTAATGACTTAAAAATTGATACTTGGCAATATTAGGATTGGGCAAGGACTGGTTGGCTCAGTGTCAGGATAATGTGACTGAGTGGGATATTGGGTCATGGTGCCGGCGGCCTGATTTCCCAGTGGGGCAGCACTATAAAATCACCATGAGTGCGTACTGTCACAAGTCAGTACCCGTCCTGATATGACCTTAGATGTTGCTAGGACATACAACCAACAACAACAACAAACAAACAAACTCTATTCATTGTCAAAAATGACTGGCGTAAATGGGTAAGTGATGCACAATGTGACCGGAAGACAAATGTATTGTTTCGAAGAATGAAACTATTTACAAAAAGAACCCCCCAAAAAAGACAGCAACATAATGTTCTGCCGTCATGCTGTGTGCTATCTTTTTGTTGTTGTTTTGCAGGTTGTTACCCATTCTATGAGGAGGACCCCTTCGTCATCCAACATTCCCCTCATGTCTACTTCAGCGGCAACCATGCCGCCTTCGAAACCAAGCTAGTCGAAGGTCAGAATGTCAATCTGTTCACCGCTAACATTCTCTTGTTATCTACTCTGACTAAAACCATCACTCCCTCATACCGGACGCAGTGGCCGAATCGGTAAGAGCACGCGGGGGCTTCCCATGTGGAAGGTAGGGAGTTTGGAAAAACCCGACTGAGTCAAAGCTAATGACTTACAAAATTGTTACTTGTCGCTTCCTAGCCTGGCGCTCGGCATTACTAGGATTAGGCAAGGATTGGTTATTGCAGTATCAGGATAATTTGACTGAGTGGAATATTAGGTCATGGTGCCAGTGGCCTGATCTCCCAGTGGGGCAGAACTATAAAGTCACCATGAGTGCACTGTCACAAGTTTGTTACCCTCTGATGTGATATTGGATGTTGCCCGGATGTAAAACTCCAACAAACAGATAATCTAATTTACAAGGATGAAAGATCTTCATTATTTCCTGGATTTCCATGATTTTTTTTATATTCACCGATTCACGTTCACAAAATTCCAATTTATATGATAGCAATTCGTTAGTCCGAATCGATTCTTATAGAACCTCAAATATTGCTAGAACATAAACCCAAACAAGAAAGAGCTTGGCATGGATGATAATAAAATTAGGACAATTGAAACCTGATTTCCGGCATTTTCCCTACGATTCCCAGACACTGCTAATCTGCAGGGAATATCCATGTTTTCCCGGAAATTCGCTGTTGGTTCTGCCGGAACCAACCAGGTGGCGCCAAGGGCCTGATTTCCGCATTTTTTTGTCGGAGACCACTTTCAAAGTTTCATCCCTGCATTTAACTCCCAATACATTTCCTTGTCTGGGAGGTGTATATTTAGGTACTGTTGCGATGGCAGGGTAAGACTAGGACAATAAGGACTGCCCAGTTTCCCCGGGGCACCTAGTTTACTCGGTCAGGCAGGTGAAGTTTACGGTGACTTGCCTGAACGGGCAGTAGCAGATTTCAGTTTCAATTGGCTGACTTGGGCTTGGGCAAATAATGTTGCCACTCGGGGCCAGACCAAAACCAGTATCACAGCTGTCCGCCGTTGAAAACAAGCACCCTCGCGGGAGCTTATACATTATAGGCAGAATAAATACTTTGTCAGTAAAAAAAAAAGAAGAAAAAAAAAAGAAAGTAGAAAATTCAGTCACTTGCCCGGGAAAAAGAGGTACTGTCCTACCCTGGATGGTAACTGTTGCGATGTTTGGTGGCCTTTAAGTTTAAGGATGGGTGCCGTACTTGACAGACTAGCATTTGTCCACGGCCAGAGAATCACTTAACGGCTCAGTCGGAATTTCACCGTGTCCCACACAGTAAAAATCAAACTCGGACAAAAAAATCAAAATGGTGACGGTGTGGTATGGTTTGTTTGTTGTTGTTTTACATCTGAGAAACATCTACGGTAATATCAGGACGGTACCGACTTGTGCCTATGCGCACTCATGGTGACTTTATATTATGGTGCTTCCCCACTGGGAGACCATTATTATATTATAGTGCTTCCCCACTGGGAGACCAGGCTGCTGGCACCATGACCTGATATCCTACACACGGTGCTAACCAGTCCGAGGTCCGATTCTATTAATGACGAGCGCCGGGCTAGGAAGCGACATGTATCAATTTTATAAGTCATTGGTTTGACTCGACTGGGATTTGAACTCCCGACCTTCCACACGGGAAGCCTGCGCTCTACCAATTCGGCCACCGTGCGGGATGGTGGGTGACAGGGATGTGTGTGTGAGCATGTTTGTGCACATGTGAGTGTGTGTGTGAGTAAGTGTGTGTTTGAGTGAGTATCGGTGGGTGAGTGAGTGTGTGATTGAGTGGGTGTATGGGTGAGTGAGTGTGTGAGTGAGTGAGTGAGTGAGTGAGAGTGAAGACAACGTGGACAAAGGAAGGGGTGGGAAGATAACATCAGGAAATGGACGGGCCCTGAGTTTGGCAAGTGCCGGAGGGCAGTGGCGAACAGGGAAAACTGGAGAAAGCTGGTTGCAAAGTCATCTGTGGTGTCCAACGACCCTCGCGGTTAAGGGAACTTAAAGATGATGATAATGACGATGTGTGTAGACCAGACGGGATGGCCAAATGAGTTGAGCGCCCGTCTCCCGTTTTGGTAGATCGTGGGATGCGAACCCACAGGTTCAAACCCTGGTCGTGCGCGTGTGTGTGTGGGTGTGTGTGTGTATGTGTGGGTGTTGGCGAGGGGGGGGGGTAAGTGAGGCGTGAAGGAAGATATGAACTAAATGCAGATTATGCATTTTGTCACCAGGCGTCGACACGGGCCTGGAATGCAATTGCATAATTCTGTGTTTTTCACCTTTTATGAACCAGGTCCCGCCTCCCCGCCTCCGTGCCCGCCCCTTCCCGACCCCTCTCCCGCCCCTTCCCGCCCCTTCCCGCCCCCTCTCCCCTCCCCCCAACACCATCTTCATGAAAACAGCGATCGCAGTCAATTAAAGTAGCATAATCCGATGTTTTTGAACCTCTGACATTTTTCTGAGATAAATTTATTAAATTGATGGTTATAATCTACCGTACTTTAATTTGAAGTAACTTTTATTTTAAATTGCTAACTTTTGAGATATTTGAAGTGCAAACATGTCAAATTAATTTTGGCAAGGACACCCAAGACTATTGATGCCATAAGCTTCTGCCGTGACAGGTTCTATTAAATTGCCTCAGTGTTCCCTTCTATGTAGCAACAAATGCTTAATAAGTGCATCGGTATCCAAGTTAGATATGTAGAATCAAATCTAGATTGGGTTTTGAAAATTTGATGCTTTGATCGGACTATGCAGCTTTAACCACTCACCGCCTCTGTGGGCCCCCCCACCCACCGGCTCCCCTCCTCCTGCCGCCCCGCCCCCGCCACGCCGTCTTCATGGAAATAGCGATTGCACTCAATTAACCACATACTGAATATCCTATCATGTCTACTTGCCTTACTTATGACCTTAGATGTTGCTAGGACGTAAAACAACAAGAAACAAACAAACTGCCTCACTTTGAAATGGGAAGAGGGTGGGGCAGGGTAGCAGGGGGGTCAAGGTAGCAGGAAGTCGGGGTAGAGGGAGGTTGGTTGGTTGGTTGGTTGGTTGGTTGGCTGGCTGGCTCGCTGGTTGGTTGGTTGGTTGGTTGATTTGTTGGTGTTTGGTTTGATTGGTTGGAAATTTACATCTTGGCAACATCTAAGGTCATATCAGGACGGGTACCGACTTGTGACAGTGCACACTTATGGTGACCTTATAGTGCTGCTCCACTGGGAGACCAGGCCACCAACACCATATCCCACTCAGTCACGTTATCCTGACAGCGAGCTAAACAGTCCTTGCACTATCCTAATAATGACGAGCGCCTAGCTTGGAAGCGATAAGTACCAATTTTCAAGTCATCGGTTTGACTAGACCAGGGTTCGAACCTGTGGGTTCGAATCCCATGATCTACCAAAACGGGAGACGGACGCTCACCTTATTCGGTCATCCCGTCTGGTGAGTGGGCAGGGTAGGGGTAAGTGGGGGTAAGGGAGGAGGCAGTGTTGCCAACTCTCATGAAATTCCCGTGAGAGTCATGGAAATTGAAGGTTCCGATCACTCACCTCACGAGTCACGGATCGACCCCAAAGTCCCACAAATTTCTGTACTTTTATACGAAATCCCCTGAATTTCTGTACTTTTGTGCGAATGTCTGTACTTTTGATAAATACATGTAAATGTGTTTCAGGATTAGAAAATTTGATTCTTTCTTCGAACTATGCAGCTTTTAGTTTGGCAATGCAACTGCTTATTCAAATCCCTCCCCCCTCACACCCTCCCCGCCCCACACACACACAGACACACCGACACTGAATCAGCATATCACACAAACACCAAGGCTGCAATAATTGTTTAATAAGCGCACCCGTATCTAAATTAGATATGTAGGATCAAATCTAGGTCAGCGTTTTGATTTTAGCCTGGTCACTTTTAGGGGACAAAGATCTATAATCGATATGAATGTAGGAAAAAATAAATCAGTGTGGGGATTAATTATGTAAATATCCATTTAACAATGGGTGGGATAATAATCTGATTCAGTGTCGGTGTGTGTGTGGGGCGGGGAGGGTGTGAGGGGGGGGGGGATTTGCATAAGCGGTTGCATTCCCACCGCTAAACTTAAAGCTGCATAGTTTGATGAAAGAATCAAATTTTCTAATCCTGAACCAGTTATCAAGATTTGATTCTACGCACCTCACTTAGATACTGGTGCACTTATTAAACATTTATTGCTGCATAGAAGGGAATACATGAGTCAATTTAATAGAACCTGTTACTTCCGATGCTTATTGTGTCGGAATTTTGGTGCGCATGCCAAAATTAATTTAGCATGTTTAAAATAAAAGTTACCGTAAGGTAAAGTAAGGTAGATCATAACAATCAACCTAATATATTTATCTCACGAAATAGCAGAAACTTTAAACCATCTACTTTAACTATGGCTAGCTGCTTTGGCAATCTAACACATGTCTTCGATAGCCATTTCCATTGGTTTGACTGAATATTGAACTGTGACTGTCAAATTGAAGATGCGGTGTAAGAGCAGTAATAGAGATAGGGCTGGTATTTTGTCTGCATCTTTTGTTGTTGCATAGACCTATTTCATGTGACATCAGCACGGGTATCTAGGTCAGGGCGCGCGCCTTTTGGCTGCAGGACGACACACTGACACACTGTGAACTCAATGGCTATGAGCAATCTTCATAGAGAAAAGATGAAATATCTCTAAAACCACATCACTTAGAAACAAACTGTGTGGTCCACATATAGAAAACATATTCAACGAATAGATTATATTAAATTTATAAGGTTAGGATTCTGCATTTCTATTAATTTTGAATAAAATAAACGTTTTGCACTGCGCATACCGGCAAACTCAATGCATTGTCAATGGCCATGAGCAATCTTGGAATTATATTCATACAGAAAAAGTGAAATATCTCTAAAACCACACCACCTAGAGACAAACCGCTTGGTACACATATAGAAAACATATTCAACGAATAGATTATATTAAATTTATAAGGTTAGGGTTCTGCATTTCTATTAATTTTGAATAAAATAAACGTTTTGAACTGCATTGTCAATGGCCGTGGCCAATCTTCATACAGAAAAAGTGAAATATCTCTAAAACCACACCACCTAGAGACAAACCGCTTGGTACACATATATAACACATATTCACCGAATAGATTATATTACATTTATAAGGTTATGGTTGTGCATTTCTATTAATTTTGAATAAAATAAACGTTTTGCACTGTGCGTACCGGCAAACTCACTGGCAGTGTGCCTTCGTTCTGCAGCCAAGCTGTGCGCGCATACACGATGTTAGTAAACATTGAAATAGGTCTATAGAATAAAGTTGCATAGTCCATAGGTTTTCAATGTCTAATTTTCTGAGATAAATATATTAAGTTGATCGTTATAATCTACATTACTTCAGTTTAAAGTAAGTTTGAAGATATTTGAATTGTACCGGACGCGGTGGCCGAATCGGTAGAGCGTAGTTTTCCCATGCGGAAGGTCAGGAGTTCGATTCCCAGTCGAGTCAAACCATTGACTTACAATATTGAATCTTATCACTACCTAGCCTGGTGCTCGGCATTACTAGGATAGGGCAAGGGACCAGTTAGCTCGGTATCAGGATGATGTGACTGAGTGGGAAATTGGGTCACGGTGCCGGCGGCCTGCTCTCCCAGTAGGGCAGTGCTATAAAGCCGCCATAAGTGCATACTGTCACAAGTCAGTACCCATCCTGATATGACCTTTGGTGTTCCCAGGGTGTAAAGCTCCAACAAACAAAACAAAACAAACTATTTGTAGTGTAATCATGCAAAATTAATTTTGGCACGCTTGTCAAAACTCTGGCGCTAAAGGCTTTAGCAATAACAGATTCTATTAAATTGACTCTATTTGCCCTTTTATGCACACTCAATGTGACTTTATAGTGCTGCCCAAATGGGAGACCAAGCTGCTGGCATCAATACCTGATTTCCCACTCAGTCACATTATCTTGATACCAAGCTAACCAGTCATTGTCCTATCCTATTAATGCCAAGCGCCAAACTAGGTAGCGACAAGTATCAATTTTGTAAGTCATTGGTTTGACTCAACTGGGCTTCGAACTCCTGACCTTCCACACACAAATCCTGCGCTCTACCGATTCGGCCACTGTGTCTGGCCCCTTGTATCCATGCAAATAGAGGGAAACAGGAACTGGTGGAAAATACCAGGAGGCAAAATGTATCACGTATGTTTTAATTTGTTCGAATACAAAACATTTATTTATCCCATGCCACCCACGTAAACCATCCGTTAGAGTTAGTGTTCATCAATTCATTTATCCATATTGCTCAGAGACATTGGGTACTGGGTATTGGTGTTCTCTGTGGCAGAGTGGTTAGAGTGTCTGACTTTTTTCTAGGTTGGACTCCTAATCTGAAGGTCAGTGGTTCGATTCCCTGTGCCCCCACCTCTGCCAATTTGGATTTCCACCGCTGTGTATAACTTACAGCGTCATCAAAGGCCAGTTGCTCTCATACCATGTCTATGTGGTGTGGGAGGTTAAAAATCCCTTGGGTCGGTAAAAGTGTAGGCTCGGGCTTTCTATCGACAAACTGTCTAATGGTGAAAACAAGCCTATTCAGGCTTATCCATGATAGGCAGTATAAATCTTCAAGAGGTACGGTGGCCGAATCGGTAGAGCTCAGGCCTCTTGTATGGGAGATTGGGAGTTTGGTTCCCGGTCGAGTCAAACCAATGACATATAAAAATTTATACTTGTCACTTCCTAGCCTGGCGCTTGGCATTAATTAATATGATAGGGCAAGGACTGGTTAGCTCAGTGTCAGAATGATGTGACTGAGTGGGATATCAGGTCATGGTGCCAGTGGCCTGATTTCCCAGTGGGGCAGCAGTATAAAGTCGCCCTGAGTCTGTACTGTCAAAAGTCGGTACCCATCCAGATATGACCTTAGATGTTGCCAGGACGTAAAAACTCAACAACCAATTGTAAACCATCCATTCATGTTCATCAATTCATTTATGCGTATTCCTTGGAGACATCGGGCCAGGACGTAAAACACAACAGCACCACAACAACAACAAAAACAACAACAACAACAGAGACATTGGGCTGTCCCCCAACGTGCGGAGCTTGCACACGTCTTGTTTTTGATCATGCATGAATAATGGTCTGTTATCAGCCTTTTTTTACGGATCATGCGCAATGAGCGCCTACCCACAATGCTAGTTCTTCCCACTGCCATCAGAGGGCGGGCTGATGGTGGAAATCCTCTCTTAAGACCTTTTCCACAGATTCTGCTTCAATGTGATCTACTTGCTACAACGTTAGTTCTTGTCACTGCCTTCAGAGGGCGGGTTGGTGGTGGGAATCCTCTACAAGGCCTTTTCCACAGATCACGCTGCAGGGAACTCTTACCCATAACGTTAATTCTCGCCATCAGAGGGTGGGATAATGGTGGAAATCCTCTATAGAGCTTTTTTCCACTGATCATGCGCAGTGAGTGCCTACCCACAATGCTAGTTTTTCCAATTGCCATCAGAGGGCAGGTTGATGGTTGAAATCCTCTATAGACCTTTTCCACAGATCACACTTCATGCTGATCTGCTTGTCACAACAGTAGCTCTTGCCACTGCCATCAGAGTACAGGTTGGTGGTGGAAATCATCTATAAGATCGTTTCCAAAGATCATGCTCTAATGATCTGCTACCTTCAATGCTAGTTCTTCCCACTGTCATCAGAGGGTGGCTTGGTGGTGGAAATCCTTTATAAGACCTTTTCAATGTGATCTACTTGCTACAAACGTTAGTTCTTGTCACTGCCATCAGAGGGTGGGTTAATACTGGAAATCCTCTATAAGACCTTCCTGATATGACCTGTTGCCAGGAAGTTAACCTCCAACAATCAACAATATCTATACCTTTTTCACAGATCATCCTTCAAAGTGATCTTGCTACAAAATTAGTTCTTGCCACTGCCATCATAGGGTGGGTTGGTAGTGAAAATCCTGTATTACTATAACTAGTATAAGACCTTTTCCATAGGTAATGCTGCACAGTGATTTACTTACCACATTGTTTCTTGCCACTGCCATCAGAGGGAGGGTTGGCAGTGTAAATCTTCTATAAGACCCTTTCCACAGGTCATACTTCACAGTCATCTACTACCCACAACAATAATTCTTGCCATGGTCATCAGCGGGTGGGTTGGTGGTGGACCCTTTTAATTCTTGTCACTGTCACCAGAGGGCGCATTTGCTTACCGGACCGCACTTCGTCCACACCTCTCTCTATCTCCTCTCCGCTGGCCTTGCTCCTCCTTGATATGTCTGAAAAGAGTTCCAGGAGGGGGAGCCCACCAGCATTTCACTTTCGACTCATACTCTGTCCGTGTCTATCCCCAGCTTCTATAACACTCCCTACTGAAGATTAATCTTCAACCAAAGATTGGGCCGATTTATCGGAGCCTCTCTATAAATGTTGCAGTTCTGCAACCAGTAACCGTCGTAAGGTTACAAACCACCCCCAAAGCAACCAGAAGGCGGGTTAGTGGTGGATATCATCAATTGTAATTCTGTACACACACTAAACTCGCCGTTCTGATATGACCTTAGATGTTGCTAGGATGTAAAACAACAACAAACAAACAAACACTGAACTCGCCTTTCCCCCACAACCACCCATCCACTCACCCAAAACCTACGTCCCCTGCACTAAATCTCTTGTCACCTGTCTTTTGTCAGAGTCACTACATTTCTTACGTTGTTATGTTAGTTTCAAACACTTTGCCTTTGTCATTGGCCAGGATCAGACAATTTGTGACAGTTCAAGTTGCTCAGAAAGACTAGATCCGTCTTACTTCTGCTGACTCCTCCTACCCTCTATCAATTACTTAAATTGCTGCCATCTCCCTCGGACCAGACGGGATGGCCGAATGAGTTAGAGCGTCCGTCTCCCGTGCTGGTAGATCGTGGGGTCGTGGGTTCGAACCCTGGTCGAGTCAAACCAATGACTTAAAAATTGATACTTGTTGCTTCCTAACCTGGCGCTCGGCATTATTAGGATAGGGCAAGGACTGGTTGGCTCAGTGTCAGGATAATGTGACTAAGTGGGATATCGGGTCATGGTGCCGGCGGCCTTCTTTCCCAGTGGGACAGCACTATAAAGTTGCCATGAGTGCACACTGTCGGTACCCTTCCTGATATGACTTTAGATGTTGCTAGGACATAAAACAACAAATAAACAATAAACAAGCCATCTCCCTCCTGCCCCCCGCACATACACACACACACACGCACACCACCACGCACGCGCACACACCACACACACAAACTCACGCACTCACATACACACTCCTCGTCCATCTCCTAAATCCTAATTTCTCTGTATTATCCCACAATTCCCCACTCACTCACTCACTCACTCACTCACTCACTCACTCACTCACTCACTCACTCACTCACTCACTCACGCACGCACTCACTCACTCACTCACTCACGCCTTGTCCTATTTCACCCCTTCCACCCATCCATCCACTAAATCCTTCCCTCTCCCTGCTGTCCCACACTCCCCGCTCGCTCCTATCCACCCCGCCCCCCTCAATCCTGCCCTTCCTCCTGTCCCTCACCCCACACCCCACCCCCTTCCTGTGCCAACCCCAGGCGCCCTCTGGTGGCCCCTTGTTGTCATGCAGCACAGGACCGTGCGAGTAAATAGGTAAACACCATGTGGGGTGGTGGAGAGTGACAAACCCACCTCCCTCCCTCCCTGCCCCCCTCCCTCCCTCCCTCCCTCCCTCCCTCCCTCCCTCCCTCCCTCCCTCCCCTCCCTCCCCCCCTCTTCCTCCCCCCTCCCTCCCTCCTCCCTTCCTCTCCTCCCTCCCTCCCCCGTCCGTCCCGCCTTCCCCCTCCCCCCCCCCCCTTTCTTCCCTCCCTCCTCCCTCCCTCCTCCCTCACCACCCCCATTTCTGTTCCAGTAGGCATAGAGCCAGCACTACCAACTTCTAACAGTTCCTTGCGCACCAACATAACGCATTCACTCACCAGACGGGATGACCGAATGAGTTGCGTGCCTCCTCTGTGGCCTGTCCTGCGATTCCAACCCAGCCGAGTCAAACCAATGGCATATAAATTTATACTTGTCGCTACCTTGTCTGATGCCTCCCCCCCCCCCCCCCCCCCCCATTTCTGTTCCAGTGGCCATAGAGCCAACACTACCAACTTCTAACAGTTTCCTGCAACACCAACATAAAACATTCACTCACCAGACGCGATTACCAAATGAGTTGCGCGCCTGCTTCCTATGTAGCAGGTCCCATGATTCAATGTTGTTGTTCGTTTGTTGTTTTATGTCCTAGCAACATCTAAGTTCATATCAGGATGCGTACCGATTTGTGACAGTGCACACTCATGGCAACTTTATAGTGCTGTCCCACTGGGAAACCAGGCCGTCGGCACCATGACCTGGTATCCCACTCAGTCACATTATCCTGACACTGAGCACACCAGTCCTTGCCCTGTCCTAATAATGCCGAGCGCCTGGCTAGGAAGTGACAAGTATCAATTTTTAAGTCATTGGTTTGACTCGACCAGGGTTCGAACCCACGATCTACCAACCCGGGAGACGGACGCTCTAACTCATTTGGCCATCCCGTCTGGTCCTCCCATGATTCAAACCCGGCCGAGTCAAACTAATGACTTACAAATTTATAGTTGTTGCTCATCTGGTGCTTGGCATTAGTGATAGTAGGATGCGGCAAGGGGCGGTGGAACGAAATAGGCTAATTGTCCACGATTGAAATTCCCCATGGCTTAATCAATGAATGTGACAACAAAGATTATCATTTTGATGCAAGTAGCAAGTGATATTTTAAAATTAGCCACGTGCCTCCTCCATTTTTGAGATTTGCATTTTAAGGTGTGATTTTATTTTCATGTTTGCTTCTAAACAAATTTAAAATACATTTTTTATTACAAGTATCACAATTTAGTAAATAATATTTTTACTGAGTCTATTGAAAATAAATCCAACAAGCCTATGTATTCAAATAAAGAGCGAAGAACCTAGCAGAAATGGGGATAGTTCGAAGTTTTCATTTCTGACTCGATTGTTTATTATCTACATAGCTATTAAGACAAACACTTCTTGGAATGGTCATAATAAAGCAGTCAGGATCTGTTTAAATTTAATTCAACGGGGTGTTAGTGGAAATCCATGACCTGGTTTAGTGGGTATTTGATAGAAATACGGATAATTCAAAGCGGTGTTTTCATTCCTGACTCGATTGTCTCTATCTACATAGTTATTAAGACAAACACTTCTTGGAATGGTCATAATAACGTAGCGAGAATCTGTCTGGATCTAATTCACCTTTGGTGGAAACACATGACCTGGTTTAGCGGGTATTTTTACAGAAATGGCAACGCGTTGCAAGATTTTGATGAAGCCGTCACTTTGTGGAGCCAGTGGGAACTGCATGTTTAGGTGCTGTGTGCTGACTGACTGCACGTGGCTCATCGCCTATGCGCATTGGTTGTGTGGCGTGGAGAGCCACCCCCGCACCTCCACTCTCCACCCCCTGACAGCCCTGAATACATGCTGTACAGCAGGGAGAACAGGCGCGGTGGCCGAATCTCTAAGAGCGCAGGCTTCCCTTGCGGAACGTTGGGATGGGAGTTTGTATACCAGCCCAGTCAAACTAGCGACTTACAAAATTGATACTTGTCGCTACCTAGCCTGGCCCTCCCCTCCCCTCCCCTCCCCTCCCCGCCCTCCCCCCCCCCCTCCCCTCCCCTCCCCTCCCCCCCCCCTCCCCCCCCCCCCCTCCCCCCCCCACCCGCCTCCCCACACCCCCTCCCCCCTCACCCTCCCTCCCCTCCCCTCCCCTCCCCTCCCCTCCCCTCCCTCCCCTCCCTCCCCTCCCCCCCCCCCCCCTGCCCCCTCCCTCCCCCTCAATAAAAGAAGAAAGACTTCTTGTCACTACTTCACCTGGAAGATTCGCGGATTTCCGCTTTTAACAAGATTTTTCACGCTATCTCGAGAAATTGTCTAATTCGTTCTAATCTGCTAAGACTGAGTGGAATTAAGTAGGAATCGAGGGTGTGAGTGGAGGGAAAGGACGGGGGGGGGGGGGATTAGTCGACATTTACAACTTGAGAAGATTACAAGTATGCAAAATAACTAAAATTCTTCACTATGACTATGACTTTGTGACCGGAAGTGGTGGCTGAATCGGCAGGAGTGCAGGCTTCTCATGTGGAAGTCGGGAGTTTGAAAAACATGGCCGAGTCTTACTGTGCATAATGAGGGAAAATGTATATTTTCTTGCTGAAAATACTACTTTTGAGGCGGCCCTTAACATGCTTAAATTGCATGAGATTCTGGCGGTGCTGTCCCCTCCCCCTCCCCCCCTCTCGTGTCCGCTCCTCTCCCCGCACCTTCCCCTCCCCCCTCCCCTCCCCTCCCCCTCCCCTCACCTCCTCCCCCCTCCCCCTCCCGTCCCCCTCACCTCCCCCTCGTCCCTCCCCCCCTCACCTCCCTCCCCTCCCCCTACCTCCCTCCCCTCCCCCTCCTCTCCCCTCCCTTCTTTTCTCCTCCCATCCCCCTTACTCTCCACCCTCTTCCCCCCCTCCATCCTATCACCCTCCCTCTCCCTCCACCCTCTCCCTCTCCCTCCCCACCCCCCTCCCATCCCATACCCACCCATACCCTCCCATACCTCCACCCCCTACCCTCCTTTTCCCTACCCTCCCTTCCTATCCCTTCCCCTCATTCCCTTCCCTCTCTCACTTCCCTCCCATCCTATCCCCTCCCCTTCTCTTCCCCTCCCTCCCATCCCTTCTTCCCCCCTCTTTCCCTCCTCTCCTTCCGTCTCCCCTCCTCTCCCATCCTCCCCTCCCCCTCCCCCTCCTCTAGCTTTACCCTACCCCATCCCCTATCCCCTCCCATCCTCTCCACTCCCCTCCCATCCTCTCCACTCCCCACCTTTCCCTCCCCTCCCCTCCCTTCCCTTCCCCTCCCTTCCCCTCCCTCCCTTCCCCTCCCCTCCCTTCCCCTCCCTTCCCTCTCCTCCGTCCCTCCCTCCCTCCCCCATCCCCCTCCCCCCATCCCCTCTTCCCTCCCCCTCCATTCCCCTCCCCCTCCATTCCCCTCCCCCTCCATCCCCCTCCACATCGCCTCCCTCTCCCCTCCCTCACCTCCACTCCCCCCCCCCCCTCCTGCCATGTATATGCCTGCTCATTCCGGCTGCGGCTCTCCTCATTCATCTCGCTAATTAACCCTAATTAAGGATCAGGGTTGCGATCCCTGGATTAGAGACGTTGCTGGTTTGGTGCTGTTTTTCTTGTTGTGTGTTTTGTGTTATTTTTACTTTACCCCCATCCCTACCCACATCCACCCTACCACACCACCACACAGCCCGCATAAGCTTTCCACAACCCCACACAACTCCCTTAACCCCCCCCCCCCCCCCCCCCCCCACCCCCCCCCCCCCCCCCACCACACACACACACCTCCACAAAGATCCCGACACTACCACACATCTCCTCCACACAGCCCCCAAAACCACTTTACAACCACATCGCCACACATCCCCACGCACCACTACACAGCCCCCACACACCACTACACAGCCCCCACACCACTTTGCCACCACACCACCACACAGCCTCCCACACCCCCCCCCTCCCACCTCCCACCTCCCACCTCCCACCCCCGCGCGTGTCCTGTTACTGTGACCTGTTTACCTTCTTGGCGCTGTGCAGTGGCGACACCTGGTGGGCTGAGGGGAAACGACAGGTGAATAGAGGCGGTGGTGTTGGGTAATCCAAGTCCCAGGCCGCCCACATTGATTGGTCCCCGCTTATCAATTATTAACCGCAACCTGCGTCCATAATTATGGTTCTCCTTTAGTAAATTAGATCGCGATTTTCAGGGAAAAAAATCTGGGGTGATTGATAGACATTTTTAATAAAGCCAGAGGAGTCATTTTATATAGCCACCAGATATATTTTATGTAGAAAGTGAATATATTTTATATAGCAAAAGAAGATATTTTATATAGCGAAAATATATTTCCCCATAGCCGATGTCTACTCTTTGTGGTGGGGGGTGGGGGGGGGGGGGTCGTTAAACAAACAATATAGCGAAAATATGTATTTTAGATAGCAGGAGGAGATATTTTATATAGTGAATGAATATCTTTTATTTTGCGAAATGATTTTTATTTTAAATTGAAAACGAAGATATTTTTTTGTATATAACATATTTAATTTATATAGCAAAAAAGTGTATTTTATATACCGAAAAGGTATATTTGATATAGTGAAATATGTATTTTATATAGCATATGGAGATATTCTTTGTATAAAAAAATGCGATGTATTTTTTTTTTTTTAGCAAAAGAATGTATTCTATTTAGCGAAAATATTTATTTTATATAGCAACGGGAGTCATTTTTTTTGTAGCAAAAGAATGTATTTTATATAGCGAAAATGTTTGTTGTAAATACCAAAGGGAGATATTTTATTTTGTAGCAAAAGAATGTATTTTATATCGCGAAAATATATATTTTATATAGCGATAGGAGATATTTTGTGCAGCCAAAGATTATATTTTATATCGCGAAAATATGTATTTCATATAGCATAAGGATATATTTCATATAGTGAAAGAAGATATTTTATATAGTGAAAGGAGCTACTTTATTTTTCCGAATAATATTTTATATAGCGATGGGAGGTATTTTTTGTAGCAAAAGGTAGTGTCGTGGGGGTGATGAAAATGGGAACTATCGCGCCTAGAGCGGGACTCGAACCCACATCTCTTTGCATTCTGGGCCAGTGTGCTAACCATTTCACCACCTAGGCTCCCTGATATCAACACACCACCCACGCCTACCTGTCAATGCGGCTCCTTGCATGAGAGGTCAGTGCAGACCACTACACTCGTCCCCCTGGAATTGTAAGTCTTTTAATGCTTACAATTACATACATACAGGCAATGCAACACACTTACATACACTGGGTAGGTTCAACAACTATACAGCGCATAGCTTGTACAGAATCATGGTCACGGCAACCAGTCTCGTGGGGGTGATGAAAATGGGAAATATTGTGCCTAGAGCGGGACTCGAACCCACATCTCTTTGCATTCCGGGTCAGTGTGCTAACCATTACACCACCTAGGCTCCCTGATATCAACACACCACCCACGCCTACCTGTCTGTGCGGCTCTTTGCCTGAGAGGTCAGTGCAGACCACTACAGTAGTTTAAAATAAAAGAAGTGCAAAATATGATTTTGTATGTAGTTAAAGGAGTTATTATATATAGTGGGCGGAGATTTTTATATAACAAAAGGAAATATTTTTATATAGCAAAAACAGGAAGTGTAAACTGTACGTAGACAATTTTTTTGAAAAATATCTAATTTCTTTTCACTAGACCAGACGGGGTGGCCGAATGAGTTGAGCGTCCGTCTCCTGTTTTGGGAAATCGGGAGATCCAAACCCATGAGTTTGTGGGTTCGAAGCCTGGTCGAGTCAAAACCAATGACTTAAAAATGTATAGGCCTACTTGTCGCTTCCTAG
Organism: Branchipolynoe longqiensis; assembly: GCA_030323885.1. Lineage (NCBI taxonomy): Eukaryota > Metazoa > Annelida > Polychaeta > Phyllodocida > Polynoidae > Branchipolynoe > Branchipolynoe longqiensis. The sequence continues at coordinate 85,917,453 of CM059192.1, forward strand.
TCTGGCGCTCGGCATTATTAGGATAGGGCAAGGACTGGTTGGCTCAGTGTCAGGATAATGTGACTGAGTAGGATGTCAGGTCATGGTGCTAGCAGCCTGGTTTCCCAGTGGGGCAGCACTATAAAGTCACCATGAGTGCGCACTGTCACAAGTCGGTACCCCTCCTGATATGACCTTAGATGTTGCTAGGATGTAAAACAACAAACAAAATTTCACTAGAGTGCGCAAATAGGAAATTTGGGATAGGCAAGACCTGTCTACCCATACGACTTTTGCATATTTTGTGCAAAGTTTTAAGCCGGCGTACACCGATACACAAAATAAAAATTGTATGCACCAAAACCTTTTGGGAAGTGCATAATTTTTTTTGGAAAGTGCACACATTCTTTTTTTTTTATGGAGTATCCAAAGAGGAAATTTGGGGTAAGCTGGTTTGACCAGTGCAGCCTATAACCAGTGTTGTCCTCATCACGTTAGTAATCCTTACGTGACATGTAAGTCGAAAACCTCAGGTAGTGCACTTCTCAGCGGGATCATCCTTCGTAGTGTCGTGGACTGATGCCCTTTCCTAACTTCCGCCCATTAACACCGCTCTAAGTGTGGTTTGCAAAGTCTGTCACCCAGCTATTAGGCGCCCTTAATTATGACGTCACTCAGCGCTGCCACCTCAGAAATTTGAACTCCATAGTGCCAGATTTGTCTTCCGGGATCTTCCAAAGTGTCGGAAAGCTGGCATATTGACATAACCACATGAACTTTGTTGAAGATTTATATTGCTTATCATGGATAAGTCTGAATAGACTTGTTTTCACCATTATACAGTTTGTCGATAGAAAGCCTGAGCCTACACTTTTACCGACCCAAGGGATTTTTTAACCCCCAAACACCAGATAGTCATGGTATGAGAGCAACTGGCCTTTGATGAAGCTGTAACTTATACAGAGCGGTGGAAATCCAAATTGGCAGAGATGATGGCATGGGGAGTCGAACCACCAACCTTCAGATTAGGAGTCTGACCTAGAAAAAAGTCAGACACTCTAACCACTCCGCCACTGGGAACAAACACCACAATCTAATATCCTACATATATCATTCAAATAACTGAATAACTGTCTATCATACTTTTCCCCCCATACCTACCACCCTTTGCCCATATCACCACGTGAGGGTAGCCATGTTCAGTGCCCCACATCCCTCCACAGCCCCCCACATCTCCACACCACGTCGCCACACCACACAAATTTATGAAATCATGAACATTAAAGGTGAATAGTCCGATAGTTTTGAGTTTCTGTCATTTTCTGAGATAAATATTTTAGGTTAATCGTTATAACCTGCCTTTCTTAAATTTGAAGTACCTTTTATTTTAAATGGCTAACTTTTGAGATATTTGAAATGTAACCAGGACAAATTAATTTTGGCAAGCACACCAAAACTATGACACCATAGGCTTCTGCAGTAACATGTTCTATTAAATTGACTCAGTATTCCCTTCTATGTGGCAACAAATGTTTAATAAGGGCATAAGTGTCTAAGTTAGATACATAAAATAAAATCTAGATAATTGTTTTGGTTCTGAAAGTCTGATTTTTCATCAGATTATGCAGCTTTAATAGCACTTTAAAAGTCTAAGTGAGAACATACAGTGGCCGCCATCTTGGTCTTTTTGCATCCTCTCCAAGTTCACCAACTCTACGCCAAAATAGTTAAACACAATGCTGGGAACCAGGCTCTACATAGCTTGTTTATATATACATAGATTTATACCGAAGCAGTTTTTGCGTGGATTTAGTCATGGTCGTTATTTAAGTGCCTGTCACACCATACCGGATTGAGCAACGGACATAAACCGTACAAAGAATTGTCTAGACCGGTGGTGTTTGGTATCAAAATGTACCGAAATGTGTCAAACTGTTGCAACCGCCGCCGGACGAAAAGGACGCTAAACGGACAAGGAACGTACATTGACAAATATCCACCGGACGATAACCGGGTGACAACTGAATGTCAACGGATGGACCAAACACCAAACGGACACATACCGGACTGTTCACGGACGCACCGAAAACATATACCAACCGAATTCCAGCAACACCATCAACGGACACTGCAGGAAGCAAACTGGAGATGTAACAGATGGGTAACGGACAGAAAACGGACAAAATGGACTGTCCGGTACAAGTTTTGTGCATGTCCTGTTTGGGGAATTTGAACCCGTGTGTTCGAACCATGGTCGAGTGAAACCGATGACTTAAAAATTGATACTTTTCATTTCCTAGCCAAGCACTGGTCATTATTAGGATAGGGGAAGGACTGGCTGGCTTAGTGTCAGGATAGTGTGACTGAGTGGGATATCAGGTCATGGTGCTGGTGGCCTGGTCTCCCGGTGGGACAGCACTATAAAAGTCACCATGAGTGCGTGCTGTCACAAGTCGGTACCCATCCTGATATAGCCTTAGATGTTTCTAGGACGTAAGACTACAACGAACAAACAAACAATGAATATTTTATCTAGGTCGCCTGGTGTCTGCGGAAGCACTGAAGCTGCAACCCAGGGTGTTTGCAAGTCCGGTATACGTGTATTCTGGCCCAATCGGTAGAGCGCAGTTTTCCCGTCCGGAAGGTCGAGAATTCAAATCCCGGTGGAGTCAAATCAATGGCTTGCAAAATCTATACTTGTCGCTACCTAGCCTGGCACTCGCAATTACTAGGACATGGCAAGCACTGGTTAGCTCAATTTCAGGATTCTTACCAAAGGACCACACCTTGGTTTTTTTTGTTCATCATCATCATCATCATCATCATCATCATCATCATCATCATCATCATCATGCTGTCAGTCGCGATGAGACAAAGACTGCTTTCATTACTTGACTGCCGCTCTCCATTTAGCTCTCTGCTGTGAGAGTGATGTCCATGAGTCTCTTGATGTCTCTCAGCTTCAGGTTTCTCTTGATGGTATCCTTGTGTGCGGTTGTGCATTTCATGAAAGCTGCCTGCAAAAGTGTTGAAGTGCTGCTGGCTTTTGCAAGTTACCAGTGGCACTCTCTCGGGGAGCAAATAGAGGTTTCACACCGGCAAGAACATCTCCAGACAGGCACAAAACTATTTGTCCCTGCAGTTGCTGGTCAGGATAATACTATTTTTCACACTGATGACTTGCTACACATGGGAAGCAAGCACTTAATGCAACTCAACCCAACCCAATCATCCCATGTCACTGCTGCCACAGTGACATGGTTTTCTGTTAGGATTTGCTCCCTTATCCTTTGGTTCTGTCAAGAACCTGTACCACAAGGCAGTGGTTTACAACTCTGCAGGGCAGGGGCGTCAAACTCCCTGAGGTATTGCAATACCTGCAATACCTGCATACTATTTTTTTGGTTACATTCATTGATTAAGCATGGGAAATTTTCAATCACAGACGATTGGTCTTCCCCATTCCACTGCTCCTTGTCCTATCATGTTCATGTTGATCGCCAGGCCAGGTAGTGACAAGTATAGATTTTACGTCATGGGTTTGACACAGCCAAGGTTCACACCGAGGACTTGCTACACATGGGAAGCAAGCACCTAACTCAACTCAACTCAACTCAACCCAACCCAACCAAACTCAACCCAACCCAACTCAACCCAACCCAACCCAACCCCTTTGGCATCCCATCTTGTCAAGATATTTATTTGAAGAAGTTGGGAATTAAAAAAAAAGAGCCTTCAGTAATAATGGAAGTGTTAATCAGACATTTGTTGAGTCTTAGCACCGACTTCACCGACTTCCTGTATGGAAGGTCGTGGGTTCAAAACCCGGCCGGGTCAAACGCCTGACTTACAAAATTGATACTTATCGCTACCTAGCCTAATGCTTGGCAGTTGTTTGTTTGTTGTTCTTTTATGTCTTAACAACATCTAAGGTCATATCAGGACTGGTACCAACTTGTGACAGACATAGTATGCACTCATAGTGAATTTATAGTGCTGTCCCACTAGAATACCAGACCACCAGCACCATGACCCGATATCCCACACAGTCAAATTATCCTGACACTGAACTAACCCAGTCCTTGTCCTACCCTATTAATGCCGAGCGCCAAGCTAGGAAGCGACAAGTATCAATTTGATAAGTCTTTGGTTTGACTGATTGAATTGAACTCCCAATCTCCCCCATGAGAGGCCTGCACTCTACCGATTATGCCACCGCGTCCGGTAGGGCGGAGGGGACGGGGCGGGAGGGGGGGGGGGGTGGTGATTGAATCACGTGTGTGAGGGGCCTGATTTAGACAGCAGCACATGTGTGAGTGGCGGCAGTGTGATTGCGGCACGATTATAGGTGGTGGTGGTGGTGGTGGTGTAGGTGAGGGAGGTGGGTGTGGAGGTGAGGGAGGTGGGGGTGGAGGTGGGGGTGGAGGTGAGGGGCGTGGTTTAGGCAATAGTGCCTGCGCAGGGGCCGGGTGGGTGAGATGTGATGACGTCACGTGAGGGGGCGGGGCTTATGGCGCAGCGTAAGGGCGGGGCAGGGCTGCAGTTGAAGTTGTAGTCTGACAAAAGCATAAAATTTGTGAAAACAAAGCATTTATCTAGATTTTGAAGCTACGTACCTAAATTAGATACATGGTGTGCTTATTGAGTATTTGTTAATAAATAGTAGGTACCGGCAGCAAAATTAGAAAATATGCCTATGGTCCAATATTTGTATTCCTTCGTGTAGATGTTGAAATTAGAAACCCAAATCCAAAAACAGTTGGGCTATATATAGTATTGTTCTGGAAATAACAAAATATAAAAATATATATACATAAAAATGTATTAATTTTGAATTAAAGGTGGAACTTTGACCAAATATAATTAAAAGTGGAAGGATGTGAGGAGAGTTCTGCTAGCAAATTTCCATTGTACATATATAAAGAAATTTAAATTGTCAATTGCTAAATCAATTAATACAGCAGATTTTTAATAAGACAATGTCAAAAAGTGCAGTTCATAAAAAAAATCATTCTGATTTGGCCAAATAACCAATTTCAAAGCCTAGTATTTTCTTGGAAAACTGCAATAAGACTGAATAAATGCTAAATAGTTCACCTATTCATAACAGTGTAGCACCTTATTTTCTTTCAGAGCTCTATATTCAGAGAATCAACAGATATTTGCATCCTAAAATGTCAAAAAGTGTAATTGTTTGCATGTAAACAGCATCTGTAAATGAAAACTTTTCAGAATTTCAATCTTTGAAAGCTCAAAACAATCTTTTGAATCTTCCTCATATATATTTGGCACAGTACTACAATAACCCTTCACTGAGACTAATATATATTATTGATAGCAATATTATATCGAAAAGTATGGAAAATATTGAATTTTATTTGAACATATAAAGACAAATTGTCGGAAAACCAAATATATCAATTTAATGAATCTTTGAATGTTCATTATAGCTTAACCAATTGGTTAAGCTTCCTATAAATTGACTGTACATCATCTGGAGGGAATACACATATTAATATTCTGTTTAGAAATACAAAAAGTGCATTTTGATTGCACTTACAAAAGAAAAGTGTACAAAATAAAAAATAAAGATTTGTTCATAAAGCTTTGAACATTTCCGTGGCTCATCCAATAGGTGGATCTTCTTCAAATTTTTCACAAATAGCATATGGAACTAATGCATATTAGCTATGAGAATAATTTAGCTAAAATATCAATTGCTGCATTTTGATTGCAAATACAAATTAAAAGTGTCTGACACCAAACATATAGATTAAAATAAATCTTTAAATATTCACTGTGGCTAGAGCAATGGTTGGATCTTCGCCGAAATTGGCCCAATATTAGATTTTATATTCTCTGATATATCTCAATAGACATCAATGTCATATACATGTTTCTACATGGGTGTCACCATTGTGAAACTAGTGTGGTCAGCAAAGACCCAAACAGGTTGGTGTCAATATTCTGTCTGCGGCTCCTTGCACTAACTAGCACTATACTAAGATGGTATAATTGGAAAGGGAATCAAATTGTCTATCTATCCATACCAAATCTTATTAGGTTTAAAATATTTGTTAATTCAGTAGATGGGCTTTAAACTTTCAAAATTATTTAAATTGCAGAATTTGATCTGACTGACCTTTTTGATCTAGGGCAAACCTATATGGATAGAAAGCTGAGGTCATTGCGCTTCTTTTGGTACCGTCGATGACTTTGTACGATGTAGTGCAAGCCCATTAAATTGTTCACAGTCGTTTTCATTTACATCAGTAATGAAGGAATATTCACTAAATACACTCATCATACAAATGGAGTTTACTTAAATACAACCGTACTATATATTCAATCCAACAACAACATTGGGTAGAACATATGTTGATCTTCTAGGGTATGCAATTTCATCAAAAATCATAGACATACAGAAATAGTTACAAGCATGTGAATATTGATGAAAAAAGCACCATTCCTGGACTTTTTCAGGGCGCTGATAGATATATAGATATATAAAATAGATAGATACATATAGATAGATAAATATAGATAGATAGGTAGCTAGAGAGATGTATATATAGATAGATAGATAGATAGGTAGCTCGATAGATGGCTCGAGAGATGTATAGATAGATAGATAGATAGATAGATAGATAGATAGATAGATAGAAGAGCATAATAAGTCAGTTTAATTGGTTTGGTTTGGTGTGTTGGAGTTTCACGTCCTTGCAATATTGAAGGTCATATCAGGGTGGATACAAACTTGTATCAAAAGTAAAGCTTGTTTCATTTATAGACGCCTCTAGAGCACATTGATTTTTATCATCGGCTATTGGACATCAAAGCAACTTGTATCAATGCGCATTCATGATGACTTTATAGTGCTGCCCCACTGGGAGTCCAGGCCGCCAGCACCATAACCCAATTTCCCACTCAAGTCACATTATCCTGATACTGAGCTAACCAGTCCTTGTCCTATCCTAGTAATGTCAAGTACCAGGCTAGGTAGTGACAAGTATACATTTGTTAAGTCATTGGTTTGACTCGCCCGTGAACCGAACTCCCCAATCTCCCGCACGCGCGGCCCACGCTCTACCGATTCGGCCACCACGTCCGGTTGGTGCAATTTAAAGGGACATGCTACTGAATAGTTTTGACAAGCACGCCAACATTAATTCTGCATGTGTACACTTCAAATATCTCCCACGTTAATCATTTTAAAATCAAAGTCACTTCAAACTAAAGTTATGTGGATTACAACGATCAACCTGAGATGTTTATCTCAGAAAATGACAGAAACTCAAAAAGGATCGCACTTCAGAGATGAAAGACCTCTGCGGTTTTGCAGATTTCCAGGATTTCTTATATTCACCGATTAACGTTAAACAAAATTCCAAAAGATGGGATGTATGACAACAGTTGGGTGGTTCGAATCATGGGGTTAAATGACCACGGAGGTGGTCATTTGCTGTCATTACTGGGGGCGGGGAGGTAGCCGGGAAGCTCACACCCCTCCCCCCTCACACACTCACCTCCTGCCAGGTGGCGCACTCCCTACCAGCCAATCAGACGCCCCCTCCCACTCTTCCTCGGCCTCTGCCTTCCCCTACCGCTCCACTCTACCACTGACACTCGTCAGCTGCACATCTCTTCTAAAACCCACACACCCACTACCTGCACTTGTCTCGATTAAAATTCAATAATAACGAGACAAAAAATTAAAACAAAAATGATTAATACTCAAAAAACTTATAACTGTTAAAAATATGATGAGATGCATATATCTTCACTTATGATTTACCAATACCTTAGATAATGGCATCCGATCATATCACTACTCCATCACTACTCATACATGGAATGATCAAAACACTCTCCAATTGACTGACAATTAATCATCACCACACTATATGATTTATCTCAATACTCCATTAACTAACTGCACTCACAATTAATCATCACAAACTCCTCTGTAAGTTATCTCACTACTGTATTGACTTGTCCGTTCATAAAAACCAATGTAGATATGTTGATCAATTTACCATTGTGGCATAACTTGATGCTCATGTCAGAATTCGCCAGCGGGCTACCGCAACCATGTACAACCGTAAGCCGAAAAGACCTGTTGACGACGTTTGTCTTGAGAATAAAGCTATGTTATTCCCACTCCAGCTTCCGTGTTCCTCCCTGCCCATGCCAGTAATGTTCTTATATGACCTTAGATGTAGTAGAACATAAAACCTAAGCAAGAAACTGTTAGATATGGGCGATAATACAATCACAACAAGGCTAGTTGAGACCTGACTTCCGGTATTTTGTCCGCGATTCTCTAACAATGCTAAAGCTATGGGAGAATATCCGCATTTCCGCTTTTTTTTACCCGGAGACCACTTTCATCCCTGCACTATACGACATTCCACTTCACGTGTGAGGGGGTGGGGTGGGGAAGGTGTGGTTTAGCCATAAGAGGGCGAGACCGCAGTGAGACCTGTGTGATGGGCGCAGTGGTGGTGGGGGTGGGGGTTGGTGAGGGGTGTGTGGAGGTGGGTGTGTGGGGTAGGTGGGGGGTAGGCGTGGGTGGGTCGGGATCAGGGTTGTAAGAGATGGTGGCAAAGGGTTGAATTTAGCTTCTCTTCCCCCTCCCCCATCCTATTCCCCCCCTGCACTCCCCTTCCTCCCTTTCCCCCTCCCTGCCACCCACTTCCCACTGAGCCCTGGTTATTGTCTCATTATGGAGGGTCCTAGAGGTTGCCCCCATCAACCCCCGACAGCCGGATTAGCTTCCTCTGGCGGGATAATCCACGATTACCTGCGCGCGCAGATACCCCCCGCCCCCCCCTCCTTACACACACAACCGCCCCTGACCTCCTCTCCAGCTCGCCTTCCACCTCCCCCTCCCCTCCCCTCCCCTCCCTCCCCCTCCCTCCCCTCCCCTCCCCTCCCCTCCCCTCCCCCCTCCCCTCCCCCTCCCTCCCCCCCCTCCCCTCCCCTCCCCCTCCCCCTTCCTCCCCCCCCCTACCCCTCCTCCCACCCTCACCTCCCTCCCCTCCCCTCCCTCCCCTCCCTCCCCTCCCCTCCCCCTCCATCCACTACCCCCCTCCCTCCCTCCCTCCCCTCCCCTCCCCTCCCTCCCCTCCCCTCCCCTCCCCCCCCTCCCCCTCCCCCTCCCCTTCCCTCCCTTCCCTCCCCTCTTCCCTCCCCTCCCACCCCCCTCCCTCCCCTCCCTTCCCTTCAAATCTAGGCAAGTGCATTGGTTTTGAAACTTGTTCAGGCTTTCATCGGATTCATCAAATATACCTATTTCATATAAGGTCAGCATAGGTATCTAGCTCAGAGCGCGCACCTTTTGGCTGCAGGACCACACACTGTCACACTGCAAACTCAATGGCTATGAGAAATCTTCATACAGAAAAAGTGAAATATCTCTAAAACCACACAACCTAGACACAAACTGCCTGGTACACTTATAGAAAACGTATTCAACAAACATATTATATTAAATTTATAAGGTTTGGGGTCTCTTTTTCTATTAATTTGGAATAAAATAGACGTTTTGCACTGCGCGTACCAGCATGGTCAGTGGCCGTGAGCAATTTTCATTCAGAAAAAGTGAAATATCTCTAAAACCGCACCACCTAGAAACAAACCGCTTGGAACACATATAGTAAACATATTCAATGAACAGATTATATTAAATTTATATGGTTAGAGTTCTGCATTTCTGTTAATTTTGAATAAAATAAACGTTTTGCACTGCGCATCCCAGCAAACTCAATGGCAGTGTGCCTTCATTCTGCAGCCAAGCTGCACTAGCATACACAATGTTTATAAACATTGAAAGGCGTCTATCTTACATAGCGCTTATAGGGGGTTGGGGTAGATCCAGGTGTTATGTGGAGTGTGTGGTCTATCGTTAGGGAGCGTTATAAGAGTAGGTAAGTGTCTAAAGCTCCAGTCGCACTGTGGTTTGCGACCACTTTGGACCGATTAACCCACTTCCTTGCGACCTCGTTGCCACCAAAGCAATGGTCGCCGACCTCTGGGCAACCATTTTAGCCGCAATTAGGTTTTTTAGTACATTAGCTGCAATCTCCTTATGACCATTTTGGTCACAAGGCGGTCAGCGACTACTGAGTACCACTTTGCGACCATTTTGCAACCATATCACGACTACCACTTTTCGTGCTCACAAAGTGCTCACAAGTGTGACTGGGGTATAATTTTGACCCTAAAAATAGCATTGCGTTATATTTGCGCATCCCTGTTGCCGAATCTTGCGACATTCTCAGCAGTAGCAGCAGCGATTTCTGTTGGTTGGTTGTTGAAATTTTATGTCCTGGCTACATCTAAAGTCATATCAGGATGGGTACCAACTTGTGACGGTGCACACTCATGCCAATTTTATAGTGCTGCCCCACTGGGAGACCAGGCTGCTGGCACCATGTCCTGATATCCAACTCAGTCACATTATCCTGATAATATATGGCCAGAACCAGTCCTTGCCCTATCCTAATAATACCAAGCAAGTATACAAAGTGACGATTATACATTTTTACGTCATTGGTTTGACCCGACCAGTGTTCAAACCCGTGTGTTTGAATCCCATGATCTACCAAAGCGGGAGATGGACGCTCAACTCATTCGGCCATCACGTCTGGTCAGCAATTTCTGGGTGCGTGGGTGTGCCACGAGCGGTGTTCGGGCTTTGCGGTGCGGCTTCGCTGACAGACTGCAACATTTAGCTGAGTGCGGCAGGCAGCTTAGTCTATTCACACTCACTGACGGGACTGGTCTCCCTAGTAATCTGGACTTGATGGCTACACAGTCTAAGTGCGTTTTGTAAGGGTCTTTGCCTCTGATAAGGGCAGAGCAGTTGGGTGGGTGGGGTTGAGGGGGTGAGGAAGTGGATGGACAGGGCGCGATGGATGGTGGAAAGATTGGATGAAGGGGTGAGGGTGTGGATGGAGAGCGATGGGTGGTTAGAACCGGAAGGGGATGAAGTGATTTGGGGATTTGAAATTGGTAGTTTTGTGTGTAGCTGTGTGTGTGCGCGCGCGTGTGTGTGTGTGTGTGTGTGTGTGTGTGTGTGTGTGTGTCTTGAATAGTGCTTTTACAATGTGTGTAAAAACGATGGGTTAGTTGGTCGTTTTGGTTGTGGATATGTGTGTGTTTGTGTGTGTGTTTGTTTGTGTGCTTGTTTGTGTGCTTGTTTGTGTGTGTTTGTTTGGTTTTTGTGGGTGTTTGTTTGTGGGTGTTTGTGTGGGTGTTTGTGGGTGTGTGTTTGTGTGTGTGTGAATAGTGAATAGTGCTTTTACACCTTGTGTAAAAGCAATTGGTTAGTTGGTTGTTGAAGTTTACATCCTGGCAACATCTAAGGTCATATCAGGACGGGTAGGTACCGACTTGTGATAGTGCGCAATAATGGCGACTTCATAAGTTTATAGTCCTGCCCCACTGGGAAATCAGGCCACCGGCACCATGACCCGATATCCCACTCAGTCTGAATTTTGTATCTGTCCGATTTCCCCCCCGAATATGGTCAAAATTTGCGACCATTCTGGGTTTTGCACAAACCACCGCTTTGTTTTGCTGATTTTTTTATGTCAGGTCATTCTCATCTATGTGTTTTTCCTTCTACAAATTTGTGAAGGAAAGTCAAATTTGCTGGTTTCCTATGGCAAATGGGGCAGCATTCGTATTCACACTGATCGGTCCATGGAGCGATCCACTTGCCGCATTCGCATTCAGACATGTGGAAGCACTACTGTGTGCTTACATACCTTTTCCATTTTTTGCTGCATTCGCATTTGCATACCAAATTCTCATCTTTGTGTCTTGAACGATTAGAAAGCTGTGAAGGACGGATACTGTGCCTGTGGGTGAGTAAAGATAAGATTCCATATACACAGCCTTTTTGAGGACAGATGGTTTGTACCATGTCATATATTGATATAGCTTATTAAACAAATTCCATCAATGAATAATACTTTCATCTAGATTTTTATTTATCTTGACCACAAATTATATGATTGTGAGTTTCTATTGACACTTAATTGATTGCATGCTTTTACATTTATTTAATGGCGATGGTTTGAATAAAAAATAAAGAAAACAGTTCTCGCCATGAATATTGCCAAAGCTGACGACGTGGTGTAAAACAATCACCAATCAATCAATCAACCATATACACACAATATGCGGTGTGCAAATGCGAATGCAGCAAAAAAAATGGAAAAAAGCAATTAAACACACAGTAGTGCTTCCATGTGTCTGAATGCGAATGCCGCAAGTGGATCGCTGCATGGACCGATCAGTGCGAATGGTGCCCCAGCAAATTTGAATTTCCTTCACAAATTTGTAGAAGGAAAGTCCGCAAATTGTATAGGTATCTATGCCGCATGGTACATTTGCATTCCACATGCTGCATACTGCATATATATGGAATCTTAGCTTAAAGCTTCTTTTTGTCCCCCTTCCTGCCTACACTTTTCCTCCCCCTGCACTCTTCCCCCCCCCCTCCCCCCCACTCAAACTCCTGAAGAGAACAACTGAAAGGAACAGAGGTAACAAAAAGCAACAACAAAACATCCCACAAAGAAGGTGGGGGGGGGGGGGGGGGCTACTAATAGAGAAAGGCCCTGTCCACGCATGCGCACATAAAGGCACCTGTGTGCGTGGATTACCTCCCTCCCCCCCAAAATCCCCCTTCCCCTCTCCCCCCCCCCCTCCCCCCCCCCTCCCCTCCCCTCACACACACTACAGTTGCCACGCCGCGCGAAGGGTGTCGGTAAAGGTCAACCCGCCAGTCTGGCACCGGGGGTCTTTCTGCGAGGAGATGAAGACAGCAAACGATGGATAACTCAACGGGCTCGTCGCGCCCTAATTCTCGGCATTCACTAAGCCTTATGGGATGCACCGCGGTATGGTGATAGTGTATGGGGTATGGAATGGGCAGCCCACCCTGGTAGCCTCCTCTCCCCACCCCTCCCCCATACCCTCCCCTCACCCTTCCTCGCCCCCCCCCCCCTCACACGCACACACACATCCAGGATGAAAGACCTATGCGATTTCGCGGATTTTCAGCGATTTTTTAATATTAATCCATTAACGTTAAAGCCGCATAGTCCGATGAAAACATCAATTTGTCAAAACCTAAATAATTACCTAGATTTGATTCTACATATATACCTTACACACTGGTGCACTTATTAAATATTTGTCACCACATAGAAGGGGGATACTGAGCCAATTTAATAGAACCTGTTACTGCAGAAGCCTATGGAAGCACGCCAAAATTATTTGTGCACAGTTGCACTTAAAATATCTCAAGGTTAGCCATTTAAAATTAAAGTTACTTCAGTCTAGAGTAAGGTATATTATAAGAATGAACATAATATATTTATCTCAGAACCTGACAAAAACTCAAAACCATCGGACTATGCAACTTTAAGCACATGTGGGGCATGTGGGGAAGGATAAGCAAAATACCAAGGATGTATATATGACAATAATTGCTTGGTTCGAATCCCCTTCTCCTGTGTTGGTAGATCGTGGGTTCGAATCCTGGTCGAGTCAAATCAATGACTTAAAAATTGATACTTGTCGCTTCCTAGCCAGAGGCTCGGCATTACTAGGACATGGCAAGGAGCACTCACTCACTCACTCACTCACTCACTCACTCACTCACTCACTCACTCACTCACTCACTCACTCACTCACTTCCACCTCCCATCACACCCAAACACCTGTCCTGACTGGACACGGTTGCCAAATCAGTAGAGGGACATTGAGTCAAACAAATGACTTATAAAATGGATACTTGTCACTACCTAGCCTGGCGCTCAGCGTTAATAGGATAGGACGAGGACTGGTTGGCTCAGTGTCAGGATAATGTGACTGAGGGGGATGTCGGGTCATGGTGACGGTGGCGCTGATTTCCCAGTGGGGCAGCACTATAAAGTCACCGTGAGTGCACACTGTCACAAGTCGGTACCCGTCCTGATTTGACCTTATATGTTGCCAGGATGTAAAACCCCAACATCCAACCATTAAATTTCAATTAACAATAACTCCAGTACTATGAAAACAACATGAACTTACTTATAGTGTACCATATTGGCGCCCCCTATGAGGAGTGGGGGGAGGAAATAAAGTGGTTGTACTAATGCCGCAATGAACCGATAGGGTGGCGTCACGAATGGCTTAAGAGTGCTCAGCATGTGGCGGTCGGCATTAATCATAAAGCAGCTGGGAATCCCCGAACCCGAGATTGCGAAGCGCTCTCGCGAAGCAATAAAATGTTGGTGCTTTATAGTTATTCGCTGCACACGAACATGCGCACAGGCGCGCCCAGAAGGAGCCGCGTGGAATCAATTACTGAGGGTCATCGTGGCTGTCGCTATCGGTCAGGGCAGCGGGACATGGTGCCAGCAGCGCAGCCATCAATGCACCTGCGCAAACACTGCGGTGAAGGGGACCCATAAAGGCGCACAAAGAGCTGGAGTGAGGAGGGTGGGTGGGTGTGGAGGTGGAGGTGAGGGTGAGGGTGGGGTGAGTTCACACCTCAGGCATGGTTTGAGTACACTGTTTAATAAAGTGCTTCATAACTACTCTCCCAAGATCACCCTGTCATGATATGAACTTAGATGTTACCAGGACGTAAAACTCCAACAACCAACCAAACCATGATTACAGCCTAAGCACAGCCATGTCAATGACCTGCATTGCCTTTCTGTTTTTTCCACTCCGGATGCACTGGCCGAATTGGCAGAGCACGGGCTTCCCATGTGGAAGGTAGGGAGTTTGGTTCCCGGTTGGGTCAAACCAGTTATTTATATAATTGATGCTTGTTGCGACCTAGCCTGACGCTCGGTATTAATAGGATCGGATAGGACAAGGATTGGTTGGCTCAGTGTCAGGATAATGTGTGTGTGGGGGATATCAGGGCATGGTCTCCCAGTGGGACATCACTATAAAGTCACCATGAATGTGTACTGTCACAAGTCGGTACCCATCAGATGTTGCAAGACCGTACCACGACAATGAACAAACAAAACAATGTTGTCTCCACATGTGTGGTATTGGTGTTGATAGTGTGGTGTGGTGTTTTGTGGTGTGGTGTGGTGTGGTGTGGTGTTAGTCACTTGGTGGCATGGTGTGGGTGTGATGGTAGTGTTGATGTTATAGTGTAGTCGGTGTGGAGATGGTGTTGGTCTGGTATAAGTTGGTGTGTTGGTGTTGGTGTAGTGGTAGTGTTGGTGTTGGTGTGATGGTAATGTTGGTGTGGTGGTACTGGTAGTGTTATGTTAATGTTGGTGTGGTGGTACTGTTGATGTGGTGGTAGTGTTGGTGTGATGGTAGTGTTGGTGTGATGGTAGTGTTGGTGTGATGGTACTGTTGGTGTGGTGGTACTGTTGGTGTGGTGGTACTGGTAGTGTTATGGTACTGTTGGTGTGATGGTAGTGTTGGTGTGGTGGTAATGTTGGTGTAATGGTAGTGTTGGTGTGGTGGTACTGGTAGTGTTATGGTAGTGTTGGTGTGGTGGTAGTATTGGGGTGGTGTAACATTGTTATGTTGATGGTGTTGTGTAGTGTGGGTGTTGATCTGGTGTAGACTTGGTGTGGTGTTAATTTGCTGTGCTAATGCTAACGCTAACAATAGCCATATCGACATAATTCCAACCATAAAACATCGCCAACCAAGAACACAGCGATTGGCACAATGCCAATTATTTAAAACTGAGAACTATTCTAATAATAAAGAAACAAAACCAACAAAGGTAAGGAGGGTCCACTGAAAGCTCTTTATGATACTAGATCAGTCAGCTGCAAATATACAATTTGATCACCCCCCAAAAAAAGCCAAAGACTCTGAGCGACAAAGAACAAAGGAGGCTTATTTTGTGTTAGTTTGCATCTTACTTTTGTTTGAATCCTGACAATGGCTTCTTATACGTGTCACCAAATTGTTAAATTAAAAAAAATAAAGCGTCAGACGATGTATAAACAATATTAATGGGCCCTACGCAAATCAAGACAGCACAGTTATGTTGGTTGAGAACGATAACTCTGGCTGGCCTAAACAAAGCCTACCGTTTTATTGCAATTTTATCCAAATTTCTGATAGTCGGTCCCAGCCCTCCCACACGAGCAACTCGAGTGGGGTTTGCATACCTGGCCATAAACCAAAGTCGCCCAGGTGTCTCCATAGCAAAAGTGCCCTGGCGGTAGCCAATGGCAGCACCTACAGCTTCGGCACTACCCGTCTTTCCGTTGATTAATATTTGTATAAATTATATTTATATCCCACGTTAATTATTCCAGTTATATAGATGGTTAATTATGTGATTATTTTGCACTCCAGTTTATTTTTATTATGTCATTTTCATTTTTTAATTTTATTTTGACCAATTTTGTTATCTTTTTTGTTTAAAGGCTTTGTTTTCGGTCTGCCTTTCTCCATGGACCAGGCGGGATGGCCGAATGAGTTGAGCGTCCGTCTTCCGTTTAGGTAGAACGTGGGATTCGAATCCATGGGTTCGAATCCTGGTCGAGTCAAACCGATGACGTAAAAATTTATACTTGTCGCTTCCTACCCTGGTGTTCGGAATTAATAGGATAGGGCAAGGACTGGTTAGCTCAGTGTCAAGATAATGCGATTGAGTGGGATATCGGCTCATGGTGCCAATGGTCTGATTTCCCAGTGGGGCAGCACTATAAAGTTGCCATGAGTGCACACTGTCACAAGTCGGTGTCAATCCTGATATTACCTTAGATGCTGCCAGGATGTAAAACTCCAACAATCAACCAACCTCATCAGTAAGCCGCTGGGGTGCTGGTGTTCTCAATGCTTCTTGTTTGAGCTGTTCAACGGTGAAATGATGAGGTGGTGGATGTAAAGAATTCTGGGCGTAGGAGGACAACCACATTCATCTTGACAGGGATTGACCAACTATAGAAAGGCACGGGGGAATTAAAGCTCCATAATCCGATTGCTTGGAGTTTCTGGTTTACATTTGTTTAAATTAAATTTTTGTTTCTGTTAGATAAATATGTAGGTTGTTCATTAAAATCTACCTTCCATTAGTTTGAAGTAAGTATTATTTTTTGTTTACATTGCTAATGCGTACAGAGAGGTCAATTTGGGAGAGCTATGACTTTATTCCGGTAGCCACTCTGGGCAATTCAGTGGTTTATACAACTCTCTAACCAGAGAAGTGACCAATAAAAAGTCATGCCAATTAGATAAATACGTTATGAATGAACAATAGGTGAAATGCAATGAATCAAGCAATAAATATGCGATGCAAATATCAAACAGTCACATGCTTGGGTGGCAGTTGGTCAATTCTGAAAAAGAGTAGTGGTCAGGTTGAGAGCGTGGTGAAGACTGACCAGTGAGGGCCGCTCCCAGGTCTGAGGAAGAGTATAGAGCGGGGAGTGCTGTGATTGGCTGAAGGGAGTTGAGCGCTGATGGTAGCTGAGTGAGGCTGCTGTGCTTGGTTTAGCTGTGCTTGGTTTAATTGTGCTGGGCTTGGTTTAATTGAGCTGGACTTAGTTTAATTGGACTGGGTTTGGTTTAATTGTGCTGGGCTTGGTTTAATTGAGCTGGACTTAGTTTAATTGGACTGGGTTTGGTTTAATTGGACTGGGCTTGGTTTAATTGGACGGGGCTTGGTTTAATTGGACTGGGCTTGGTTTAATTGTGCTTGGCTTGGTTTAATTGTGCTGGGTTTGGTTTAATTGTGCTGGGCTTGGTTTAATTGTGCTGGGCTTGGTTTAATTGGACTGGGCTTGGTTTAATTGGACTGGGCTTGGTTTAATTGTGATTGGCTTGGTTTAATTGTGCTGGGGTTGGTTTAATTGTGCTGGGCTTGGTTTAATTGTGCTGGGCTTGGTTTAATTGTGCTGGGGTTGGTTTAATTGTGCTGGGCTTGGTTTAATTGTGCTGGGCTTGGTTTAATTGTGCTGGGCTTGGTTTAATTGTGCTGGGCTTGGTTTAATTGTGCTGGGCTTGGTTTAATTGTGCTGGGCTTGGTTTAATTGTGCTGGGCTTGGTTTAATTGGACTGGGCTTGGTTTAATTGTGCTGGGCTTGGTTTAATTGTGCTGGGCTTGGTTTAATTGTGCTGGGCTTGGTTTAATTGTGCTGGGCTTGGTTTAATTGTGCTGGGCTTGGTTTAATTGTGCTGGGCTTGGTTTAATTGTGCTGGGCTTGGTTTAATTGTGCTGGGCTTGGTTTAATTGGACTGGGCTTGGTTTAATTGTGCTTGGCTTGGTTTAATTGTGCTTGGCTTGGTTTAATTGTGCTGGGCTTGGTTTAATTGTGCTGGGTTTGGTTTAATTGTGCTGGGCTTGGTTTAATTGTGCTGGGCTTGGTTTAATTGTGCTGGGCTTGGTTTAATTGTGCTGGGCTTGGTTTAATTTGACTGGGCTTGGTTTAATTGTGCTGGGCTTGGTTTAATTGTGCTGGGTTTGGTTTAATTGTGCTGGGCTTGGTTTAATTGTGCTGGGCTTGGTTTAATTGGACTGGGCTTGGTTTAATTGGACTGGGCTTGGTTTAATTGTGCTTGGCTTGGTTTAATTGTGCTGGGCTTGGTTTAATTGTGCTGGGCTTGGTTTAATTGTGCTGGGCTTGGTTTAATTGTGCTGGGCTTGGTTTAATTGTGCTGGGTTTGGTTTAATTGTGCTGGGCTTGGTTTAATTGTGCTGGGCTTGGTTTAATTGTGCTGGGCTTGGTTTAATTGTGCTGGGCTTGGTTTAATTTGACTGGGCTTGGTTTAATTGTGCTGGGCTTGGTTAAATTGTGTTGGGCTTGGTTAAATTGTGCTGGGCTTGGTTTAATTGTGCTGGGCTTGGTTTAATTGTGCTGGGTTTGGTTTAATTGTGCTGGGCTTGGTTTAATTGTGCTGGGCTTGGTTTAATTGTGCTGGGCTTGGTTTAATTGGACTGGGCTTGGTTAATGGACTGGGCTTGGTTTAATTGTGCTTGGCTTGGTTTAATTGTGCTTGGCTTGGTTTAATTGTGCTGGGCTTGGTTTAATTGTGCTGGGCTTGGTTTAATTGTGCTGGGCTTGGTTTAATTGTGCTGGGCTTGGTTTAATTGTGCTGGGCTTGGTTTAATTGTGCTGGGCTTGGTTTAATTGTGCTGGGCTTGGTTTGATATTCATTAAACCCTGACCGGATTCATTTTTGTTGGGCGAATAATATTAAAACAAAGGGGGGCGGTTTTTAAATAAATAAATTTGTACACAGCCTTATAGCCTGATACTTTCGAAGACATGACTTCAATAAGCTTTTCTCAATAGTACAATTGAGGATATTTGCTTTTACCTACTCTAACTGTTCCAGGCAGTACAGCCTGATAGTTGTTATCTTTATTATCATTACTTATGTGCAGGTCAGAGAACCGGGAAGGCTATTTGTCTAGTTATTACTTATGTGCAGAATTGTAGCTCAGCGGCTCATTATCCTAATTTGATACTGTAGACTACTAGAATTCAGGATTCTTTGGTGTACTCGTCGATTGAAGACATTCGGCGGCGGCTACGGGAAGATCACGGTCACACGTTCATCTCACATCCGGGACACACACACACATTTATGACCTTTTTCAAACATGCATCATTATTATTTCACAGCACAGGTTGGCTTATTGGGATCATAAGTTCTCAGCCCTATCCGATATAGGATAATAGATGGGGAGGGTGGGATGGTGAAATTTACTATTCCAGCTCGCCGATCCGTCGTAGTCTAGGGTCAGGTAAGGAATGGGTTTCACTTCAAGCTTACTACCGGAAGTCACTATTGTTCCTAGCGACGCGCACTAGGAACTGTCTCTATGGTATTCATAATATCAGGCCCGTATCCAGGTTTTTTAATTACGCATGTTACCGGCAACATGATTAATTCAATAAACCCGACACGGATCAACTTTTTGTTGGGCTAATAAATTTATTAAACAGGCTTAATAAATTTGTACACAGCCTTATAGCCTGATACTTTCGAAGACATGACTTCAATAAGCTTTTCTCAATAGTACAATTGAGGATATTTGCTTTTACCTACTCTAACTGTTCCAGGCAGTACAGCCTGATAGTTGTTATCTTTATTATCATTACTTATGTGCAGGTCAGAGAACCGGGAAGGCTATTTGTCTAGTTATTACTTATGTGCAGAATTGTAGCTCAGCGGCTCATTATCATAATTTGATACTGTAGACTACTAGAATTCAGGATTCTTTGGTGTACTCGTCGATTGAAGACATTCGGCGGCGGCTACGGGAAGATCACGGTCACACGTTCATCTCACATCCGGGACACACACACACATTTATGACCTTTTTCAAACATGCATCATTATTATTTCACAGCACAGGTTGGCTTATTGGGATCATAAGTTCTCAGCCAAATTGGAACAGGTGAACTTATGATCCCGTCCTGAAAACGTTTTTATCAACATAGTTAAAAACACTATCGGATTTCCATCGACCCAGTGTTCTTATACAGTCCAGCGGCATCCCCACTCTCGCATACTCTTGTGCCCCCCCCCGACGTAGACTATGCCCAGTGACCAACGGCCACCATGGGAGTCCAGCTGCCTTCAGTGCGATATGCACGCACTTTGTGAAGAGTCGAGCAGTCAGTGGAGCTTCGTTCGCCATTACGAACGCAGGGGCGTCCTTATGCACTGGGAACTGCCTGCTGTATGTGAGCCATGCTTGAACTGGGCAGAGTATCGAACCTTGCACCCGTGGTAGTTCAACTTTGTACACGTCCTCCGGTCTACTTGATGTTTTTGTGGACCTCACCGTGATCGTCATGTGTGTGTTGTGTGCCTCGATGTCACCTCCGAGCATCATGTGACCGCCATCCCCCGTTATCTCGGAAAAAAACAAATTAGATTGTCTTAGTAAACATAAATAACCTATCAGTAATGCAGCAATCAACACAAAACCATCCTTATCAATTTTTCTGAATTTTACAATTATTATTTTAATATGTTCAATCAATAACGGGAACGCCCTATTTACAGCTTTAGGTTTTAACTTACACATGTCTGACTTAATTACCGATACGGCATAACTATCAAACGCCGACGTATTTCCTTGTAATAGCCTTACCCACGATCTTGCCCCGCTCATATAGTTCTTTATAGCCCCTCCAGATTTTAGTCTATCATTTAAGTATAAAGAGTACAACATTACCGTTCTTAATTTGGGTTTCTTAGGGTCATCGTTTTTGTTCTTACAAAACCTCAAATATTCCCTAAATTGTACCCGTTTATTCTTCCACGTCCCCTCCGCTAATCCTGCTGTGAAATACACGCTAAGCCTGTTCACTACTGCGTGATTACTATCTGTAAGTTGATAAAGCCAATAAAAATAAATTAGCAACTATCAGAGAACTACAAAGACATATCAAGAACATTCATGTGACTAGAAACATGTATTTCTGACAATAACTTTTGTGTACACATTGTGGTAGCAATGGACCGAAAGGTGTCATTAATAAACAACCGACTGAGGGCATCCGCTAGCACCAGGTCTTTTCCAGCCTTGTGCACAATCTGTACTTCGCAGCTATTTACTGCAGCAAAACGCCAAATTTCGCGTGCACAAGCACACAAGACCGGATCTTTACCAGCACCAGAAGATAACACCTGCTGGGAAGCTATGTTATCTGTATTAATGACAACAAGGTAAAGGTGAGGGTCAGGGGGAGACAAGGTTTTAAGGGCCATAACTAAGTTTAATGCCTCTAACTGGGCTATATGATAACCGTTTGCAAGAAAATCTGGGGAGTAACGATTAGAATAGAATTGAGTGTCACTGAAGGCACCTCCACCTACGAGCGACGAATCACATTCGATGACCCATTTTTTATCCGGGAAGTGTCGGAGCAGTACCAGTCTGTTTGAACCTTCTGCATAACGCAAGAACCATGTTATGTCCCTAACAAGCTCCCTGGTAACCAGCATTTTACCTACAAATGGGCAGGATCTCAGAAAATCCAATATACGATTCATGAAAGTCCGAGAAGGCAACACGCACTTAGCTATAAACTGTAAACGACCCACTAATCTTTTAACATTTTTTCGTGTAACCTTCCTCCCCAATACCCATTTTTGACACTCTAATAAAATATCCAGGAGCTTATCATTAGGAATCCTCACCTCAAGAGTGACCGAGTTAATATCATAGCCCAACCAAACTAATTTCTGTACTGGCGGGTGCATTTCTTCAGCGAGAGCTGAAGACCTAGCTCTTTAGTCAAACCTAAAATACAGTCATATGCCAACTGGGCTTTCTCAAACGTAGCTTCTACACCTACGAAATCGTCCAAATAACAAATTGTAAAAAACCCTCTCTGTGTCATTAAATACACCACCGCCGCCGTTGTCCTAGCACAAGCCATGCTAGATGACCGACACCCAAACGGCGGCGCAGTGTCAAAATAAAAACTGCCCTCAACCTTAATGCCAAACAGAGGTACACTTAGGGGGCAAGTCCTTAACTGACGGTATGCCCGTGCCAGGTCGATTGACCACATATAGCAATCATTCCCTAATTTTGTTACTTGCTTACCCAATGTCATAATCGTCGGTAATTTATACGTAAACCGTTTCCCTTGATAAAAACCTTTAATAATACCCGAATTAACGCTACGTCCTTTCGGAAAGCTTAAATCAACAATAATTCTGCGTTCGGCAGTGTTTCTTTTAGGACGGGTCATTATAGGACTGATTTGAGCCCACGGGACAAATGGGGGATCATCGAACGGACCTAACATAGCTGCATGTGCTACTTCAGTGACAACATAATTATTGATCCAAAATATATCCTCCTTATCACATGTATGATTATTCATGGTAGCAGTAGGAATAAACGACCCTGTAAAATTTGAAGGCCATCCAAATTCTAAGAATTGAATAACTTCGATATCATTATAACCGACTAACAACTCTTTCCACTTGTCAATTACTAGACCTGAGGGAACAGGCAATTTAGCCTGCAGGTAATTGGGCAAGCCCGTCGCTCTAACTGCAGCATAGATTGATGCATACTCCAAAAACAAATTACAATTCAACGTTAAGTGAGGCCAGCTATTCAAGACATATGATCGACATTCAAATGGGGACAGTTCGCAAAATTCTACACATGTATTGACGGCAACACCTGAGCTAACAACAGTATCAACAACATCTGTCAGCGCGGTATCTAAGCACACTGCACTGTTAACGTCTGTAAACTTAGGATTAACAACTGGCAACTGCAATGGATCTCGAACTGTAGAGCAATTATTAAATAACTTAACGGGGGCGACCATACCACTACGGCTCCCGATATTAGTAACTAGAAAGGGGGTGGGAGGTCGTGGCGACCTCCCGGCACTGGAAACACAGCCAGTGCCGGTGTTGACGGGAACACAGTTTGAACGACTAACGTTCGAATCACTAATAGGGTTAACAGACATACCAGGCCGAACGTCAACAATTAAATGTGAAGTAATAGGTAAGAGCAAACTACAAGAATCAGACAACAGGGATGGGCCAGGACATGAACTAGTAGGAGAAAAATGAATCAAACTAGCGGCAGGACTAGTACAGGTAAGGTCTGGTAGCGCAGGGCTACCCAGGGAAGGGGAAACACAGCCCCGACCGGTGGTGTTGGAACCACTAGACTGGCAAGCAGTATGTCCATCCGAGACGACAGGTAAAACCGTCACAACGCAGCATGCACCTGGAGGCGAGGACACATCACTAACGACGTTGTTGTGACCCGGGGGCAAGCCAGGCCGGGGGTGGTGCGATGCATGGTGAGAACTTTGAATAGAGGCGGTAGACACATCCCCAGAATCACGTTGAGCCTCAAACGTATCACAGTAATCCGTCTTATATGACCCAGTCAACAGTTTCACTTTCAGTGACGGTTCAACTGCTGCAACCATGCCCATATTAACCCACATATCGTCTGCCCCCCATTTATTCGACTGCCCCGTTGCACTGAATTTGCGTATTGAACCATTAAACCATTTAAATGCCCCATCCGCCCCGCGTCGACCACGATTATGTCGTCGCCACTCAAGATTTGGGTAGTCACGAGGACAATCATTTGACACCAGTCGCTGTCCAGCGCCAGCCGCAGACATCGACGAAATAACAGGAACAGGACTGGATACGTCAGAGCACGACGTCGGCCAACGAACTGATTGAGGGACGGAAAGAGCCCACTGACAGTCAACACCACCAGGAGCAACAACGGGATCAATCACAGGAGGCAGACCGGGCACACAGGGGCATGGTGTAGAAACAACAGAAAGAACCGTACTGACCTGATTAACACAATCGCTGACTGGGTCACCGGAACACAATTCGCTGGCATCCTTAGATGACGTCACGACGGTGCAGTAATCGGACACGTCATCAACATCAGTACACACGTCCATAGTTAGGTCGGCAGCTCCACGCCAGCCGCCACCTAAAAATTCTTTGTACGAGCATCGGTGTTGTCGGCTTGTTTTTCCCGCGCACGCAACTTGGTCTTGCAATCTACTTCTTTGTGCGCATGCTTTCTCCTTAGTTTGTACGCGCAGTACGAACAAACATGTAGAAATCGGCTATTACCGTCTCCATGATCACCTGTGAAGCCACATTCAGAACCCTTGTTCCACAAAACACACGGCCGCGGGTCTACCCCTCTATTATAATCGGACCTAGACACGTCATGCACCGATTTAGTAGTAGCAATCTCCACACGTTTGCCGAGGCCACACACATCACGTCTAACTTCAATAATTTTTGCCTCGTCATCCCAACCGTCGGGCAAACGTCGATCCGCGATCATTGCAAATATCTTCTCACTGTAATCGAGACACATCTTCCAAGTATAATTATGCGCCATAGCAATCACCGAGTCCATATGATTATCAATGTGTGGGATCCAGTCAGCTGGAACGTCACCTCGCCTGATCATGCGTCGTACAGCTGCCATGTACTCGAACCATGTGGCTTCCCCTTGTGCCACCTTCCCTTTTTTTTCATCACGAATTACATATCTATGGGGAAGTAATTTCACCTTTCCAGAACGACGGGCTTTCTTACCAGCAATACTAATTAAGTCCTTCATCATATCGTCATCTGTTTCCGTATCAAGGTCACTACAACATGCATTACAGCTAGCATGCCTACGCACTGTCATGCATGAACCACAACTACCATTAGTTACAACTCCCTTACCAGTTTTTCCACGACGTATTCTATCCCGCTTCTTGCATGTTTTACACGGTAGAGTCTGTTGCGCTGTCACATTCGGCTGAGTGCACACAACCGTTACACCGTCCTCCTCTGTGACGTCATCATCCATAACACCCGTGTCAATTGCCGAACGATCAAGGGATGTCGAAGGTGATACATCACGTTTCTCCAATGTCTCAAGACGAGCTAACACTGGTCCTTGAGCAGCAGATAGTTTAGAGTCGAGGAGACGGGATATTTCCTCCAACGACGCTCCCCGACTCACACACACTGGCACAACTGGTGAAGATGAACGTAAGTCCTCCAGGCGCACCCGAGTAGATGATGATGGCGGTCGACCCACCGAGCGCCGCACATGAGAACTTGTTGATGGCAATGATACATCCATGGAATTAATCAACTCTTTAGAGTACCTGCCCACTACACTCCGTATACGACCAACTTTAGGCATTGTCTGATGATCTCGACACACAAGCACAATGAAATTTACTATTCCAGCTCGCCGATCCGTCGTAGTCTAGGGTCAGGTAAGGAATGGATTTCACTTCAAGCTTACTACCGGAAGTTTGAATGGGCTTGGTTTAATGTGCTGGGCTTGGTTTATGTGCTGGGTTTGGTTTAATTGTGCTGGGCTTGGTTTAATTGTGCTGGGCTTGGTTTAATTGTGCTGGGCTTGGTTTAATTGTGCTGGGCTTGGTTTAATTGTGCTGGGCTTGGTTTAATTGTGCTGGGCTTGGTTTAATTGTGCTTGGCTTGGTTTAATTGTGCTGGGCTTGGTTTAATTGTGCTGGGCTTGGTTTAATTGTGCTGGGCTTGGTTTAATTGTGCTGGGCTTGGTTTAATTGTGCTGGGTTTGGTTTAATTGTGCTGGGCTTGGTTTAATTGTGCTGGGCTTGGTTTAATTGTGCTGGGCTTGGTTTAATTGTGCTGGGTTTGGTTTAATTGTGCTGGGCTTGGTTTAATTGTGCTGGGCTTGGTTTAATTGTGCTGGGCTTGGTTTAATTGTCCTGGGCTTGGTTAAATTGTGCTGGGCTTGGTTAAATTGTGCTGGGTTTGTTTTAATTGTGCTGGGTTTGGTTTAATTGTGCTGGGCTTGGTTTAATTGTGTGGGGCTTGGTTTAATTGGACTGGGCTTGGTTTAATTGGACTGGGCTTGGTTTAATTGGACTGAGCTTGGTTTAATTGTGCTGGGCTAGGTTAAATTGTGCTGGGCTTGGTTAAATTGTGCTGGGCTTGGTTTAATTGTGCTGGGCTTGGTTTAATAGTGCTGGGCTTGGTTTAATTGTGCTGGGCTTGGTTAATTGTGCTGGGCTTGGTTTAATTGTGCTGGGCTTGGTTTAATTGTGCTGGGCTTGGTTTAATTGTGCTGGGTTTGGTTTAATTGTGCTGGGCTTGGTTTAATTGTGCTGGGCTTGGTTTAATTGTGCTGGGCTTGGTTTAATTGTGCTGGGCTTGGTTTAATTGTGCTGGGCTTGGTTTAATTGGACTGGGCTTGGTTTAATTGGATGGGCTTGGTTTAATTGTGCTTGGCTTGGTTTAATTGTGCTGGGCTTGGTTTAATTGTGCTGGGCTTGGTTAATTGGGCTGGGCTTGGTTTAATTGTGCTGGGCTGGTTTAATTGTGCTGGGTTGGTTTAATTGTGCTGGGCTTGGTTTAATTGTGCTGGGCTTGGTTTAATTGTGCTGGGCTTGGTTTAATTGTGCTGGGCTTGGTTTAATTGTGCTGGGCTTGGTTTAATTGTGCTGGGCTTGGTTTAATTGTGCTGGGCTTGGTTAATTTGCTGGGTTTGGTTTAATTGTGCTGGCTTGGTTTAATTGTGCTGGGCGGTTAATTGTGCTGGGCTGGTTTAATTGTCTGGCTTGGTTTAATTGTGCTGGGCTTGGTTTAATTGTGCTGGGCTTGGTTTAATTGTGCTGGGTTTGGTTTAATTGTGCTGGGCTTGGTTTAATTGTGCTGGGCTTGGTTTAATTGTGCTGGGCTTGGTTTAATTGTGCTGGGCTTGGTTTAATTGTGCTGGGCTTGGTTTAATTGTGCTGGGCTTGGTTTAATTGTGCTGGGCTTGGTTTAATTGTGCTGGGCTTGGTTTAATTGTGCTGGGCTTGGTTTAATTGTGCTGGGCTTGGTTTAATTGGACTGGGCTTGGTTTAATTGTGCTGGGCTTGGTTTAATTGTGCGTGGCTTGGTTTAATTGTGCTGGGCTTGGTTTAATTGTGCTGGGCTTGGTTTAATTGTGCTGGGCTTGGTTTAATTGTGCTGGGCTTGGTTTAATTGTGCTGGGCTTGGTTTAATTGTGCTGGGCTTGGTTTAATTGTGCTGGGCTTGGTTTAATTGTGCTGGGTTGGTTTAATTTGATGGGCTTGGTTTAATTGTGCTGGGCTTGGTTTAATTGTGCTGGGCTTGGTTTAATTGTGCTGGGCTTGGTTTAATTGTGCTGGGCTTGGTTTAATTGTGCTGGCTTGGTTTAATTGTGCTGGGCTTGGTTTAATTGTGCTGGGCTTGGTTTAATTGTGCTGGGCTTGGTTTAATTGTGCTGGCTTGGTTTAATTTGCTGGGCTTGGTTTAATTGTGCTGGGCTTGGTTTAATTGTGCTGGGCTTGGTTTAATTGTGCTGGGCTTGGTTTAATTGTGCTGGCTTGGTTTAATTGTGCTGGGCTGGTTTAATTGTGCTGGGCTTGGTTTATTGTGCTGGGCTTGGTTTAATTGTGCTGGGCTTGGTTTAATTGGGCTGGGCTTGGTTTAATTGTGCTGGGCTTGGTTTAATTGTGCTGGGCTTGGTTTAATTGTGCTGGGCTTGGTTTAATTGTGCTGGGCTTGGTTTAATTGTGCTGGGCTTGGTTTAATTGTGCTGGGCTTGGTTTAATTGTGCTGGGCTTGGTTTAATTGTGCTGGGCTTGGTTTAATTGTGCTGGGCTTGGTTTAATTGTGCTGGGCTTGGTTTAATTTGACTGGGCTTGGTTTAATTGTGCTGGGCTTGGTTTAATTGTGCTGGGTTTGGTTTAATTGACTGGGCTTGTTTAAATGTGCTGGGCCTGGTTAAATTGTGCTGGGTTGGTTTAATTGTGCTGGGCTTGGTTTAATTGTGCTGGGCTTGTTTAAATGTTGGGGCTTGGTTTAATTGTGCTGGGCTTGGTTTAATTGGACTGGGCTTGGTTTAATTGGACTGAGCTTGGTTTAATTGTGCTGGGCTAGGTTTAATTGTGCTGGGCTTGGTTAAATTGTGCTGGGTTTGGTTTAATTGTGCTGGGTTTGGTTTAATTGTGCTGGGCTTGATTTAATAGTGCTGGGCTTGGTTTAATTGTGCTGGGCTTGGTTTAATTGTGCTGGGTTTGGTTTAATTGTGCTGGGCTAGGTTAAATTGTGCTGGGCTTGGTTAAATTGTGCTGGGTTTGGTTTAATTGGGATTGCGTTGGTTTAAATGGGCTGGGCTTGGTTTAATTGTGCTGGGATTGGTTTAAGTGTGCTGGGCTTGGCTTAATTGTGCTTGGCTTGGTTTAATTGTGCTGGGTTTGGTTAAATTGTGCTGGCCTTGGTTAAATTGTGCTGGGCTTGGTTAAATTGTGCTGGGTTTGGTTTAATTGGGATTGCGTTGGTTTAAATGGGCTGGGCTCGGTTTAATTGGGCGGGGCTTGGTTTAATTGGGCTGGGCAAGGCTAGCCTGGGCTGGGCTGAGTTGGACTGGACCTTTAGCCGGGCTGGGCTTGACCGGACTAAGGGAAGGCTGATATTGCACTGTCCATTGGTGCCAAGAGGTGATTTACCCTCACAACCCGTCCTGATATGACCTTAGATGTTGCCAGGATGTAAAACAACAAACAAACAAACAAACCAAAAAAACCCTCACAACCGAAGTGTGATTAATCTAGCACGGACCCTGTGTGCACAGCCCCCCCCCTCTCCACCAGGCGTGGTGGCCAAATCAGTAGAGCGCGAGCCTCACATGCATACGGTCGGGAGCTCGGTTCTCGGTCGACTCAAAGCAATGACTTTCAAAAATGTATCCTTGTCGCTTCCTAGCCTGACGCTTGGCATTAATAGGATAAGACAAGGATTGGTTAGCACGGTGTCAGGGTAATGTGACTGAGTGGGATATTGTGTCATGGTGCTGGCGGCCTGTGATTTTACCAGTCGGGCAGGACTATATAATTGCCATGAGTTCGCACTGTCACAAGTCAGTACCCATTGTAATATGACCTTAGATGTTGCCCGGATGTAAAACTCCAACAACCAACCAACCCACTCCAGTCTCCATTCCCCTCACGCCTCGAGAGTGGTTAACTAACTGTTCGTCGACGGATGAGTGACAGGTGGAGGTGTGTGATCAGCTATTTATGGAAGACCACGGTTCAACCAATGGTGGTCACGTGACCAGTCCTCCCTGTTGAGGCATGGTGTTGGTGGGATGAAACCCACATCTTTTGCATTCTGGTCTGGGTTGGTATGCTAACCATTACACCACCTAGACTCCGTGATGCCATCACACCTACCTGGCTCCTTTTCTGAGACTGAGAGGTTAGTTCAGACTACTCTACTCGTCCTCCTGGAATTGTACTTCTTCTATGTGGTTCAAGTCCATTAGTCGTTTAATGTTTACCATTACATACATACATACATACATACATACATACATACATACATACATACATACATACATACATACATACATACATCAAATCATGCATGCGTACATACATACATACATACATACATACATACATACAACCATACATACATACATACATACATACATACACACATACATACATACATACATACATACATACATACATACATACATACATACATACATACATACATACATACATACATACATACAATCAATGCAGTAACAACTTACATATGGGTCATTCTCAGAAACTGTACCATATTTTTCATTTCCTTGTTACATTGTTAAAGATTTTGCCTTCTTTTTGGGAGATAGTAAGTCAAATAATTATTGTTGATGCTGCGTTTTAATTATGTTAGCAATACTATATATATTTAATCTATCCCACAAAATGTATCCAAAATATGCTTATATGATTTTGTGCCGAAGTAAAAATAAGAAAATTTGGATATCGACACCATACATCTACGTAAACATTTGTTTCAAGTTTTTTTCTTGTAAGAAACAATTCTCATGTCTTAAGTGAAATCAATCAGATCTTGTTGGAATTTATTGTGTGTGTTAAAATGATGTTATTGACAGATGTTACACGGTTAATTTAAACAGCTTTCTCAATTTGTTTAAGATCAAAATCAAAAAGTGAAAATCAAAAATGCCAAGTCTGACATGCACAATATTTAAACCTTTATATCTATTTGATTCTACTATTATTTTTAATGTTTTCTGCTCTTATTTGGAATGTTTTCACTTTTCATGTCCATGTCACGAAAGTGGTACAGAGTTTCTGAGAATGACCCATATATACATACACAGGCTAGGTTCAACAACCATACAGCATGTAGCTTATATGGGATCCTGGTCACGGCGCCAGTGTCATGGGGTTGATGAAAATTGCAAATATAACACCTAGAGCAGGATTCGAACCCACATCTCTTGCATTCCGAAACAGTACGCTAACCATTACACCACCTAGGCTCCCTGATATTACCACCTACCTATGCCTACCTGTCTATATGGATCCTTGCCTGAGAGGTCAATGCAGACTAACATTAGTTACTCCTAAAACAAGCTGCCGTCAGTGACTCAGTCGGGCTGCATGAAACCTGGCTGGAGTTTGCACTGAACCCCCACGTCTTTTTCATCGCAGTGATTGGTATGTTAAACAGTTACTAAATATATCTACCAATGGCAGAACAGACAACATTTTGAGCCTCATTTTGAGACCAAACATGCTGAGATACACGTGATAGAAGTGACGGAAAATTCAAAAGGAAAAAGTTGAAGATAAGATTTCTCAGTGACAAGGAAAAATAATCCAGGTTCATTACCTATCAAATTGAAGAGCAAACATTTTGCTATTAAATCAGCATAAAAAACCAGTAAATTCATTCATGACATGCGAATCAAGAAGTTGAAGAGGTGAGACCAGTTTGGCGACCGGTGAGCTGAAAACGCTATTTCAAATGCCCCAAAGTGGATGATGTTGATGTCACCTGATTCCTACTACATAATAATGTTCTGCCTCTGAGCAGTCATTGGTCTGATTTGACCAGGTTCAAATCCCGGGATCTCGCAAAGTGGGAGATGGACGCTCAACTCATTCGGCCATCCCATCTGGTCCTCTGGCCTTAGATGTTGCCAGAATGTACAATCTCAACAATCAAGCAACTAATGTACCAAAGCAAAAGACCCCGGCCTTTATTTTGGTTTAGAATTTGAGGATGGAGAATCAACTACATCATACTGTCAACGCGACTTGACTGGAATCTGTTGACCCTGGCTGCGTTAAAGCGTTGCCTTTCTTTTAAAATGGTTGATTTAACGGTTTTCCAGATGACTGCAGGTAGCACCTGTGTGCAACTGACAACCGCCACAGTCGAATTATATATGCATGCTGGGAAGGGGGAGGAGGTGGGGGGGGGGGGGTGAAGAGGAGGAAGGGGGGAGGGTGGTCTTCTAATTGGGAAAGCAAACAAAACCATCTGCTTGATGTGTGTGTGTGTGTGTGTGTATGTATGTGTGTGTGCGTGTGTTTAA
This sequence comes from Branchipolynoe longqiensis, assembly GCA_030323885.1. Lineage (NCBI taxonomy): Eukaryota > Metazoa > Annelida > Polychaeta > Phyllodocida > Polynoidae > Branchipolynoe > Branchipolynoe longqiensis. The sequence goes on from CM059192.1 coordinate 85,949,338, forward strand.
TCATTTTTGTTGTTTAATTTTGTTCCATTTATTGATTAATCAGGGATATTGTTTGTGTTGTTGTTTTTTTACGTCCTAGCAACATCTAAGGTCATATCAGGACGGGTACCGACTTGTGACAGTGCGCACTCATGGAGACTTTATAGTGCTGCCCCACTGGGAGACCAGGCCGCCAGCACCATGACCTGATATCCCACTCAGTCAATGAAAGCCCTCCGCGATTAAAAAAAAAAATTCCGATTAACATCACAGAATACCAATATATATGACAGGAATTTCTTAAGTTTGAATCCCATTTTTATATGACCATAGATGTTGCTAAAACACAGGGATGAGAAATTTCCGATTTTCGGCGGGTTTCCGATTTGTTTCACGGTCTGGGGACACTTTTCATATAGGTGTAAATTTGAGGAGAAATAAAAATGACGGGGGGTACGTTTCATGTCATACTCTCCAAGCATACGTTTTGCACAATGCATATGACCTGGTCTGTCTAGAGAGCATTCTGCTGTCATTAATCGGACTGTATTAGTACTATTACTATTATGACCCACCTCACCGTCAATTTCCGATATTTTCCTCCCACACCAATATCACCCCTGAGAACAGAAAACCTAAAGGGGCTGTCACATTACGGCGTATGGCGGGAGCGTATTGAAAACCTACGTACGCCCTGCGGGTGCCGGTTGTGACTTTGGTGACCTTTCGCGTGGTATGAGCGTATGAGGAGCGTATGAGGAGCGTATGGGAGCGTATGGGAGCGTGCTGTGACATTTTTTGACAGTATGGGCCATACGCCCTCATAGGTCGCGTTTTTTTGAGCATGCACAAAAAAAATTGGACGGACGGATTTATGAAAGCGTATGGCGGCGTATGCATCATAGGCTTCACATACGCCGGCGTGTTGCGGCACTGGCGGCGTATGCGTAGCGTATGCGTAGCGTATGCACAGTAGCGTATGCCGTAGCGTATCAAGCGGCGTATGGCGACGTATATGACGTAAGCCGCTACGCCGCCATACGCTCCCGCCATACGCCGTAATGTGAACAAGGGCTTAAAGGCCCTGTCACATTACGGCGTATGGCGGGAGCGTATGGCGGCGTAGCGGCTTACGTCATATACGTCGCCATACGCCGCATACGCTACGCATACGCTACGCATACGCTACGCATACGCCGCCAGTGCCGCAACACGCCGGCGTATGTGAAGCCTATGATGCATACGCCGCCATACGCTTTCATAAATCCGTCCGTCCAAATTTTTTTGTGCATGCTAAAAAAAACGCGACCTATGAGGGCGTATGGCCCATACTGTCAAAAAATGTCACAGCACGCTCCCATACGCTCCCATACGCTACACATACGCTACGCATACGCTACGCATACGCTCTTCATACGCTCCTCATACGCTCAAACACACCCGAAAGTGGCACCCGATGGCGTACGTAGGTTTTCAATACGCTCCCGCCATACGCCGTAATGTGACAGCCCCTTAAAGGCGCTGTCACATTACGGCGTATGGCGGGAGCGTATGGCGGCGTAGCGGCTTACGTCATATACGTCGCCATACGCCGCATACGCTACGCATACGCTACGCATACGCTACGCATACGCTACGCATACGCCGCCAGTGCCGCAACACGCCGGCGTATGTGAAGCCTATGATGCATACGCCGCCATACGCTTTCATAAATCCGTCCGTCCAAATTTTTTTGTGCATGCTCAAAAAAACGCGACCTATGAGGGCGTATGGCCCATACTGTCAAAAAATGTCACAGCACGCTCCCATACGCTCCCATACGCTACGCATACGCTACGCATACGCTACGCATACGCTCCTCATACGCTCCTCATACGCTCAAACACACCCGAAAGTGGCACCCGATGGCGTACGTAGGTTTTCAATACGCTCCCGCCATACGCCGTAATGTGACAGCCCCTAAACAAAAAAAAGTTCACCATGGGCGATAATACAGTCACAAGGACAGTGGAGTGGTCTCCAAGGATAGTCTCTACTGGCTGATCAATGTAATTGTGCTAGGAGAGTACTGGATGAAACCTGACTTCCGGCATTTTTACCGCCATTTAACAGTGCTAATTCTATTGGGGGGGGGGGAGGGTGCAAAGTTTTGGTGGAAATTCCCCTTTGGTATTATAACCATGCTTGGTTCTGTAGGAACCCGCCCGATTTCCGCGATTTTTGTCGGAAACCACTTTCATCCCTAGATTTAAACGGAGAAATTTCAACCGCAGACTGTTGGTCTGTCTTATTCTATTGCTGCTTAAAGCGGCATAGTCCGATGAAGCATAACATTTTCAAAATCAAAACAATTATCTGGAAGTAAGGTCGATTATAACCATCAGGTTCATCTATTTATCTCAGAAAAATTACAGAAACTCAACACCATCGGACTATGCAACTTTATGTTATCCTAGTAATGCTCAGAACCAGGCTAGGCAGCGACAACTGTCCATTTTTGAGTAAACATTTGTGTTGTGACATTCGCTGATTAACCCGGGCGTATTTCAATCACAGACAATTGGTCTTCCTAATTCCACTGCACCTTGCCCTATTCTAGTAATGCTGAGTGCGAGGGTTTAGGTAGCGACAAGTATAAATTTGTATGTCATTGATTTGACCGTGTCGTGGTTCAAATGCGTAACCTGCCACATGGGAAACGGGTGCTCAACTCACTCATGCCAAACACCCTATAATACTAAGACAGCTCACTCCCTATCTCTCCCATGGTAATGTAAATTTGGCAGTGCCGCCTTGTGGTGGGTTTGATCAGCCTGGCTGCTGGTTTGTTTCACATGTAAACACATACAATTATATTATACATGAGATAGGTAAGTATGAATACATATCAATATGAAATTGCTATGAACAAATACACATCAGCATCAGCATCAGCATCATCATCGCCATCATCACACATCTTTCACATTCATATATATATACATTTATACATATAATATAGCAACTGTTTAACAAAGAGAACAGCCAGCTCACCAAGTGGTGGGTTTGATCATTTTGATTACACAGTACAGGCTGAGTGAGTCGTCTTAGTATTATAGGGTCTTTGCTTACGCACCATGTTATGTTCAGGGATGAAAGATCTCCAAGATTTCGCGCTGATTTCCGCGATTTTTGTATTTACCGATTAACGTTTTTTTGTATTTACCGATTAACGTTAAACACAATGCCATGGAATCATCATGATGTATATGAGTTTGAATCCTGTTCTTATATGACCCTAGATGTTGCTAGAACATGAAGCCCAAGAAATAACGAATTAGGTATGGGGGATAATATAGGCACAACAAAGATATTTTAAACCTGACTTCTGGTATTTTTCAACGATTCCCTATGGGGGGAATGAAATCCGTGTTTTCATTGAAATTCGACTTCGGTGTAACTAATAATCTCGGCTTGTTTTCCGCGTTTTTTTTTGGCTGGAGACCACTTTCATCCCTGTATGTTGAAACAAACTAATCCAGATATCCAATTACATAAGATATACTTGTTATGGATTTCAGTAGTGTTAGCGAATCTTCTTCTCCCTTCCCAAAAGAACCACCACCACCCACACCACCACCCACACCACCACCAACACCCACACATTCTTTGTTTGTTGGGGTTTTACATCCTAGTAACATAATATCAGGATGGGTACCGACTTGTGACAGTGAACACTCAAGGTGACTTTATAGTGCGGTCCCACTGGAAGACCAGGACGTCAGCTCTAAGACCCGATATCCCACTCAATGACATTATCGTGATTCTTGTTGTATATGCACATGACCTGATATGTCATGCTATGACATATATATATATATACACACACATGAGCCCGTCTCAAAAGGTGCTAACTCTTCGTTTTTTTTGTCCATAGTAACGATTGACACAAAAAAACACAGAAATGGTTACACTGAAAATACAAGGACATTTGCTTTAAATCAATATGTATTCTATTGGGATTATGAAACACCATGTAAAAAACAAATCAGTTTATCCTGAGCAAATGCATAAGTAGATAGTGTGTTGATCGTTACTATGGACAAAGTTTTGTCCCATATTGCTTAGCACCTTTTGAGACAGTCTCATATGTAAGGAACGCCAGGAAAGTGACCCGGACTACGTCCCACAGATGGTCACGTGAGACCTGGACCCCATGTGACATGTGTGGTGATAAAGTCGGTGGTTGAACAACACTCAAGGCGTTCGGGTGGTTTCTACAAACACTACACACTGAGCTAACCAGTCCTTGCCCATTCCTATTAATGCCGAGCACCAGGCTAGGTAGTGACAAGTATCGGCTTTGTAAGTTATTTATTTAACTCAGCCGACATTTTACCTAACTCCTGATTGTCCGCATGGGAAGCCAGTGCTCTTAACTGATTTGTCCACCGCGTCTGGTCTGTCTTTCAGTGTCACATCCAGTCTCATTTGCAGACAGTGGTCACACATACTTACGCAGATTCAGTCAGCTTAAAACATTGCAAATTGGATCGTGAACACTGCCCGCTTTACAGGTTCCGTGACAAAATTTACAATCTGTTTAATCAGTTTGTGTTCTCTAGTGACATTTAAAAGAGATGTTGACCGGACGTGGTGGCCGAACGGTAGCGCGCAGACTTCCAGTGTGGAATGTCAGGAGTTTGAACCGCAGCCGAGTCAAACCAGTGACTTATAAAATTGATACTTGTCGCTACCTAGCCTGGCGCTCGGCATTAATAGGATAGGGAAAGGGCTGGTTAGCTCACTGTCAAGATAATGTGACTGAGTGGGATATCGGGTCATGGTGCTGGTGGCCTGGTCTCCCAGTGGGGCAGCACTATCAATTCGCCATCAGTGCACACTGTCACAAGTCGGTACCTGTCCTGGTATGACCTTAGATGTTGCCAGGATGTAAAACTCCACCAACCAACCAACCAACCAATCCTTGCATGAGATGACATAATGGCCACCAACCCAGTAATTCTAGCCCAATCTAGCCCAAGACCACATGACCAAATATCCTCTTCACTGTTGTTAGCAGTTTTGCATACAATGCAACTGATGTCTGAGGAATGTGAATATTTTATTGGGCTAATATTCATGTAAGGAATACATCGTTATATGAGTCATTCTCAGAAACTGCACCATATTTTTTGGTTTCCATGTTACATTGTTACTGATTATGCCTTTTTATGTGTGTGGGGTAGTAAATCAAATAGTGATTGTGGACTTCTGTGTATTTAGTATGTGAGCAATGCTACATGTATTTAATCTATCCTACAAAATGTATCCAAGATATGCTTATATGATTTTGTGTTAAAGTGAAAATATGAAAATTTGCATATAGACACCATACATCTACCCAATTCCCCCCCCCCCCCCAACTTTTTTCTGGTAAGAAACAATTCTTTTGGTTTAACTGTAATCAATACAATCTTGTTTGAGTTTGTTGTGTTTGTTACAATGATGTTATGGATGTTCGTGTACATGTTCCCTTATCCTTATCCTTGATCCTGATGTACATCTTCCCTTACCATTTATCCCTTATCATGTATCCTTTATCCTGATGTACATGTTCCCTTATCCTTTATCCTGATGTACATGTTCCCTCATCATTTATCCCTTATCATTGATCCTTTATCCTGATGTACATGTTCCCTTATCCTTATCCTTGATCCTGATGTACTTGATCCCTTTTCCTTGTATCTCTTATCCTTTATCCTGATGTACATGTTCCCTCATCATTTATCCCTTATCATTGATCATTGATCCTTTATCCTGATGTACATGTTCCCTTATCCTTATCCTTGATCCTGATGTACATGATCCCTTTTCCTTTTATCTCTTATCCTTTATCCTGATGTACATGTTCCCTCATCATTTATCCCTTATCATTGATCATTGATCCTTTATCCTGATGTACATGTTCCCTTATCCTTATCCTTGATCCTGATGTACATGATCCCTTTTCCTTTTATCTCTTATACTTGATCCTGATGTACACGATCCCTTTGTCTTGATCCTTTATCCTGATGTACATGGCCTGTGTGTTTTTTTCAGGTGCGGTCGGTCAGAAGGTGCGACTTGTAATAGTTCCACGTTTCGCCACCACCCACACCTGCGTCCTGCTCAATCTGCGCACGCTCGAATGTCAGCCAATCAGCTTCGAGGCCAGCTTCCCCGCAGGCAATCAGGACAGCCCTGATGTGGACAAATGACCAACAAAGAAGTGACACACACACAAACACACAGACGGATTGCATCGCTGTACAGGGGTGAAAATTGAGAGATCTCCGCGGTTTCGTGGATTTCCGCAATTAAAAATAATATTTGCGGAATAATGTTAAACAAAGTTCCAAGGAATCGGTTTGTGTATGATGACAGTTGGGTAGTTTGAAACCTGTTCTTATATGACCGTAGATGTTACCAGAACATGAAACCCAAACAAGAATGAGTCAGTCTGTGTATGATAACAGTTGGGTAGTTTGAATCCTGTTCTTATATGACCGTAGATGTTACTAGAACATGAAACCCAAACAAGAACGAGTTAGATATTGGCAATAATATAGCCACTATAACATAAGGATTAGTTGAAACCTGACTTCCGGCATTTCTCCACGATTCCCTGACAGTGCTAAAAATGTGCGTAAGAATCTCGGCTTGATTTCCACGTTTTTTTTATGGAGACCACTTTCACCCCTGATTGTACAGGGATGAAAATTGAAAGATCTCTGTGAATTTGCGGATTTCCAAGCTTATTGATATCCACAGGTTGACGATCACAAAATGTATATTTTACATATAATATGTGATGTGTAAGCATCAGGCGAGTATAAAGGCACGGAAGGGAATTACATGTTTATTTGCTCCTTTATTACTGACTAGGTGCCTTACTTGATGTATGGCCCCCCCATCACGTGACCGGTGGCGCTGCCACTGGCATGAGCCTGAACCGAGATGCTCCACTGTGTCATTCGCACTGTGTCATTTTTTTTTAAAGGCCAGGGCATCATATTCCCTATGCCAGAGAATATATTTATCTCAACCCATTATTTTGTCTTGTCCTCTCATTTTGTACTGTAGTCGGCCTTTATATATATATATATCCCATATATAACACATACATCAATGTATGTGTTATATATATATATATATAATTCCATTTGTATATGGCCTTAGATGTTGCTAGAATATAAAATCCAAACAAACAAAGAGTTAGACATGGACGAAAGTATAGTCAAACCAAGAACAGTTGAAATCTGACTTCCGGCATTTTCCCGCGATTCCCTGACAGTGCTGATCCTATGCGGGGTGGTGGTGGGGAGGGGGGGGGGGGTGAATCCGCGTTTTCGTAGAAATTCGCCGTTGGGGCCTATGTCTCGGTTAGATTTTCGCGTGTTTTTTTGTCGGAGACCACTTTCATCCCTGATTGCTTTGCATTGCGCAGGCATGTTTTGATTTTAACTGCTTTTAGTTGTACAGTACAACCCCGTTAAACCAAGCTCGGTTAAACCAAACAATCGGTTAATCCGAACTTTTTTCGGCGGCCTGGCAAAATACTACCATTTATCATATATAAAAGTTGGTTAAACCAAAGTCGGTTAATCCAAATTATTGGTTAATCCAAACAAAATTGTCAAACCCCAGGCCACTCCAGTATGGTTAAACCAAACTTTCATGTGGTTATAACGTCATCTGAGACCCCACATACTTTCTTTTATGATAAATGGTTGTGTTTTGCTGGGCGGCCGGAAAAAAGTTTGGATTAACCGATCGTTTGGTTTAACCGAGCTTGGTTTAACGGGGTTATACTGTATATACATTAAAAACAATAATCAAAGTGTCCACATATATTGTATATTACATGTGCAATACACGCTTATTCAAAGTCAAAGCCCAAGCTCGGTTAAACCAATGATCGGTTAATCCAAACACATTTCTAGGGTCCCTTCAAGTTTGATTTAACGAGGTTATACTGTATTCATGTTTGAAACTCGTGGATATATTTTCTATCAGTGTAAAAATACCCATTTCAGTACATCATTTCTAAGATGCGTCATGAAAGGAAATGTCTATGAATGTCAATGTTTTTCACAATCTGAACATTGTTCGGAAAGGGGTGTTCATGGGATAAAAGTCACATGGCGTTCGGATTGCGTTTCAAGCTATAACAGACTAGACGAGGTGGTCGAATCGGTAGAGCGCAGGCTTCCCGTGCGGAAGGTCGGGAGTTTGAATCCCAGCCGAGTCAAACCAATGACTTATAACAGTTATACTTGTTGCTACCTAGCCTGGCGCTCTGCATTAATAGGATAGGACAAGGACTGGTTAGCACAGCATCAGGATAATGTGACTGAGTGGGATATCGGGGCATAGTGCTGGCGGCCTGGTCTCCCAGTGGGGTAGCACTATAAAGTGGCCATCAGTGCGCACTGTCACAAGTCCGTACCCGTCCTGGGATGACCTCAGATGTTGCTATGAAATAAAACAACAAACAAACTATCTAACTCATGTATCACTGATTTATTAGTAATACCCGTGAGGATGAAAGTGTATACAATAAACAATATTTGTTCCAGAAAGCAAACAAGCCTACTTTAGCTTTGCTGTCTTGTGGGATGGGGTGTATGTCTGTGCCTGTTCAAAAGTAAGCGATAGATTTGTCATGGGTGGGGGGGGTGGGGGGGGTTATGAAAATGGGAAACATGTCGAGAGCAGGACTCTAACCCACACTTCTTGCAATGCTAAGGCTAGGATGCTAACCATTACATTATCTTGACACCCATATCCAATCACTCCGTCCATGTATACCTGTCTACGTGGCTCATTGCCTGAGAGGTTGGAGCAGACGGGATGACCGAATGAGTTAGAGCGTCCGTCCCCCGTGTTGGTAGATCATGGGTTCGAAACCTGGTCGAGTCAAACCAATGACTTAAAAATTGCTACTTGTCGCTTCCTAGCCAGGCGCTCGGCATTATTAGGATAGGGCAAGGACTGGTTGGCTCAGTGTCAGGATAATGTGACTGAGTTGGATATCGGGTCATGGTGCTGGCGGCCTGGTCTCCCAGTGGGGCAGCACTATAAAGTCGCCATGAGTGCGCACTGTCACAAGTTGGTACCTGTCATGATATGACCTTAGATGTTGCTAGGCCGTAAAACAACAACAAACAAACCTGAGAGGTTAGTGTAGGCTACTACACGCCCCCCCCCCCCACCCCCCTTGGAATTGTAAGAATTTGATGTATTAATTAAATAAAACCCGCTTTAGCACAAATTTGAATCTTTAATCTTTTTTTTTTAAAGTAGATCAATATCACATGACCAGAATGTTGTCCTGATATCTGAATTAGATGTGTGTGATCGAATGTAAGTGCTTTGGTTTTGAAAATAGCAGTGCTTTTATCGGATTATCAGCCATGTATCTTTTCCGAACTTTTTTTTTGGGGGGGAGGGTGGAGCTTCCCCTGAGATTCGTGCAGATCCATTGAGAATTTTTGTTTGGGGGGTAGGGTTAGGGTTAGGGTAAGCAGATTTTGTGAATCGATAATCTATTTTTGTCGAGGTTTTTGATTATTATTATTGTTCGTTCGACATCTCGGCACTTCACATGACAAACATTCCAGATATCGGCAAAATTGTTGGATTTTTCATAATTTCTGAGACGCGTCTGATTAAGCAACTTTGAAGCCGCATTGAAAAGAAGGGACAAGACTGAGGAGAAACCCACATTTGGACAATGTGAAGGTTTTGTTTGTTGTTGTTTTACGTCCTAGCAACATCTAAGGTCATATAAGGTTGTGTCTACTGTTAAAGTTCATGCTCGTCTTGTAAGTTGATGAGTAAACAATAAGTGACAACACTAGTACAAAACCACACAACATGCATAGGCCCTGTCACACTGCGTATTGCGTCAGCGTATGCCAACATATGTAAAGGCCCTGTCACACATCACCAGATTGGGGGAAACGGACAGAAACCGAACAAAGTCCAGTGTGGGTCCGTACAAGTTTTGAACATGCACAAAACTAGGAACGGATGCTGCCGGATTGATGTCTACAGTTCTTGTCCAGTTTGAGTTTGTTTCGTCTGTTGGATATCCGTTTCATGTCCGTTCGTCCGGTGGCCTTTGACCTGATGTCGCAACACTTTGACACATTTTAATACATTTGGATACTTGTCACCACCGGACTAGACAATTCTGTCCATTGCTCAATCCGGCATAGTGTGACAGGCACTTAAGGCTTTGCAAATGAAAGGGCATTTCATGGATGAAATACACTTCATGCTCGTGTAGTGAGTGTCAGTAAACAGGACACCTGACTTTTGCAAATAAAAGCGCATTTGTGGACGAAATGCTCTTTTGTATTCAAAATCCACTTTCCTACACTGAACAAAAGTGAAGACCAGACTGGTACATAACGGGATTCGAACCCACGGGCTTGAACCCTGGTTGAGTCAAACCAATTACTTATAAAATTGATACCCTGTCACTTCCTAACCTGGTGCTCGGCATTATTACGATATGGCAAGGACTCGTTAGCTCAGTGTCAGGACTTCCATCAATATGACACTGAGTGGGATATCGGGTCATGGTGTCTGTAATATATGTAAAAGATGTCACGCGTCCGGCAGGGCTAGCCATGAGGGTAGGGAGCCCGTGCGTGGGCAGGGGGACACGTGGGTTGGTAGAGCTAAGAATAAAGCACTTGTATCCTGGTCGTCGGAGTGTTCACATGTTGTCATTACATGGTGTCAGAGGCAAAAGAACCGACGAGAATGGCGCTCACAGGGCTCAAACCACCAAGTCCGCTGAGTTTGGAAGGAAACCTGGCCTTGAACTGGAGGTCGTGGTTGCACTCATATAATATATATGCAGTAGCATCAGGAGCAGCGAACAAAATGGAAAAGATACAATGTTGCGTATTCCTGCACGTGGCGGGCAAGGAGGCCCAGAAACTACACTTGAACTTTAAATTCGATGAAGACGAACAAGACAAGATAACACCTTTAGTCGATGCGTTTGAAAGGTATTGTATGGGGCATACAAACATTACGGTTATCAGATATCAGTTCAACTCCTATAACCAAAATCATGAAAGCATCGACACGTACATTCATGAACTAGAACATAGAATACATCTGTGTGACTACGGCAAACTCGAAGATTCTATGTTGTGCGATAGGCTGGTGTGTGGTGTGAGAGACCGTAAGTTACGCGATAAACTGCTGCAGACCCCTAATTTACAACTAGACCAATGCCGAGATATGTGTAGACTCAGCGAAAATAGTCATGCACAGCTAACGGACACTGCAAGTAGTCACAATGAAAGTGTAGATTTCATGAAAAAAGACCGGCCGCCATGCAGGTTCAGTACGCGTCAAAAACACCACGTGCTCGCACAAACTCAGAGCGGACACCAAGATACACACAGCCGAAAGTACAATGCAACAAATGTGGATATAACCATCCAGTGAACCAATGCCCAGCCAGGGACAAGCCATGCCTTTATTGTAACAAAATTGGGCATTTTCAAAAAGTGTGCAGAGCGAAAAATGGAAATAGAACACATGTGAATGGAGTAGAAGTTGATGACCTACACAAAGAGATGTTGCAAGAAGAAGAGGACGATAACAGTGAAGACCTGTACATCGGTGAGGTGGAATGTTCGGGTGAAAACCAGTTGTGGTTAGAAAAAATCATAGTGCAAAATGAACAGATAAATTTCAAACTTGACACCGGGTCGCAGGCTAACATCATACCGAAAAGCATGTATATGAGGCTACAAAATACAGTGCTACATCCTTCAACAAGTTGAAGGATGTAGCACTCGAGACAAAGAATCATTCCGGAGGGTGAAATACATGTCGATGTCGACGGATTCGACATGTGTTTCCAAGTAACAACGAGCGGCACGGCCATTCTGGGAAAGGACGCATGCGTGCAGCTCGATTTGGTCAAGCGAGGACGCCGAGGTGGCATCAAGCGGGTGACGACGCAACAACTGAAAACCAACCGAGTGAAAAGGGTGCGGGCTGCTGTGACAGATGAGCTACACACAGTCGACATGGACGCAAACAATTTGGTAAAGAAATACAATGATATATTTGAAGGTTTAGGAACGATAAAAACAAATGCAAATATATTTATCGATAACAATGTAACGCCAGCAGTTGATCCACCACGCCGTATTCCGCACGCAGTATCTAACAAAGTAAAAGATGAGTTAGATAGAATGATAAAGTTAGGTGTAATTGTGCCGCAATTGAAACCTACTCCATGGGTTAGTTCTATAACCGTCGTTAGAAAGCCAAATAAAATTCGGGTATGCCTCGACCCAACAAAATTAAATGTGGCCATATTGCGCACACCATATCCAACTAGAACCATCGAAGAAGTAATTGCTAGAACCGCAGGGGCAAAATATTTTTCGGTATTAGATGCCAACAGCGGTTATTGGCAAATTAAATTAAACAAACGGAGTTCAGAACTGTGTACCTTCAATACACCATGGGGTCGGTACCGGTACATGCGGCTCCCATTCGGTATCAAAACTGCTGGCGACATATTCATAAATGAAATGAATGACATACTAAAAGATTTGCCAGGTGTCAACGTAGTTACAGGCGACATATTAATTTATGGCAGAACGATAGAAGAGTATAACAGTAATTTAGAAAGGGTGTTTCAAAGAGCAAGACAGGCGAACTTGAAGTTAAATCCGAAGAAATCAAAAATATGTAAAACGCAAGTCAATTATGTCGGCCATGTTTTAACTCAAGACGGGCTGAAGCCCAATGCTGATAGAGTGCAAGCTATTGTAGAGATGCCCAGCCCCACTGACAAGGCTGGAATACAAAGGTTTCTGGGGATGGTCGGGTATGTCAGCAAGTTTATCCCCGAAATTCTCAGAAATAACAAAACCACTCCGTACAGTATTAGAAAAAGGGTCAGCCTGGCATTGGCAACATGAGCAGGAGGTAGCGTTCAAATTGTTAAAGAAATTACTCATTACAGCTCCAGTCTTACAGTATTACAATGTCAATGAAACGGTAACCATTCAAGTGGACGCGTCCAAATCTGGACTAGGCGCAACTATGTTCCAGAATAATAAGCCTGTGGCCATGGCATCGAAAGCGCTGGATGAGACGCAGGCAAATTATGCAGTCATTGAAAAGGAATTGTTGGCGATTTGTTTTGGTTGTGTCAAATTCCACGAATATGTCTATGGTAAACAGGTCACTATCGAAACAGACCATAAACCCTTGGTCAACATCATGGCTAAACCGTTGCATTTATTGTCTGCGCGTATGCAGCGCATGAGGATGCGCCTGCAAAATTACAACTTGACATTAAAACATGTTAATGGATGTCACATGTATTTTGCAGATGCCTTGTCCAGAGCACACACTGACAACACCACACCCCATGATCTGTTCGACAACACTTTGTCGATCGCAAGTGTAAATGTGTCGAGCGACATGCTACGACGCATACAGCTAGAAACAGCAACAGACTCAACACTTCAAGAAGTGATGCAGTTGGTAAGAGTAGGTTGGCCAGCGAACAACAAACACATGCAAGCAGAGGTGAAACTGTTTTATATGTTTAAAGAGGAGATAACTATGAGTGATCAAGTCCTATTAAGAGGTAGTCAAATCATTATACCGAAAACATTGCAAAAGATAACTCTAGATTTAATCCATGAGACCCATATGGGCATTATTAAATGCAAACAGTTAGCCCGAGACCATGTATTCTGGCAGGGAATGAGCAAACAAATAGAAGACCAAGTCAGTAAATGCGTAACATGCCAGCAGTATCGAAATAATCCACATGCCGAGCCAATGTTTTCTCATGAAATACCAAAACACCCGTTCATGAAAGTCGGAACCGACTTATTTGAAATTGACCGGAAAATGTATTTAATAACTGTTGATTATTATTCAAAGTTCCCCGAAGTCCGAGAATTGAAAACAACAACATCAGCATCGATTATTAAAGCATTATCTGAAATTTTTGGGACTCATGGAATACCAAAAATATTAATGTCGGATAATGGTCCGCAGTTCAGTAGCAATGAGTTTGGTGAGTTTGTAAGTAGATATGGGTTCATACATATCACGTCGAGCCCGCACTACCCTCAAAGCAATGGGCAAGTTGAACGTGCAGTACAAACAAGTAAGAAATTAATAAAAAAAGCACTAGTAAATAACATGGATTATAATTTAGCGTTGCTGAATTTCAGAAATACAACATTGTTAACGTTGAATGCCTCACCAGCACAATTACTTATGAGCCGAAAGCTCGGATCGAAATTGTCAATGCTGGCCAGCCAATTGAAACCAACAATACAAGGGTCAAAAGCCAAAGAGTTTAGTGAAATACAATCAAAACAACAAAAGTGTTATAATAAACACGCAACGACAGCGCACAGACAATTAAACGTGAAAGATCACGTCAGATATAAAACGTATGATGGTAAATGGGAAACCGGGACAGTAGAAAAAATAAATTGTCCAAGTACACGAGACTATCAAATTAAATCAAGGACAGGAAACATACTAAAAAGAAACCACGTTCATTTATTCAAAATTCCATGCCCAAAGGGCGAAGTGCCTAGTACGAACAGCACACAAAATAAAAACAAAACAGAACATGGAAGCGTACGTGACACAAATGAATACAGAACCAGAGCCGGACGAGTGTCCCGCAAACCAAAGTATTTTGGGGAGAGTTACATAAGTACAGGTCGGTCCAGGCAGTAGTAGTCTTGGCCTACATGGCAGTCAATGGACCATGGACTAGGTGATCTAGATCACGTGCACATACCACATACCAAAAGACAAATAACCATAACCGATAAAAACGCAACAACCACTACATGCAGACAGACATGCATACAGACATGGAGTCATGTACAAACAAAGCAAGTATAAATTGTATGTTATGTTCTGCATAACAGAAATACTGTTATTCAAATGTAGTTGAAAATATCTTGTATGACATGTCAGGTGATGAGCTACGCATAGCAAGTCACGAAGTGGGAACGTCTGGATTCCCCTTGCCAAGGTAGTTAAGGATTAGTTAAGAACTTCGCTGATTACCCCAGGTCAAATTCGTTGTTAGAATTAAGTCAACACAGTTACCAATCTTTTCGATAAAAAAGGGGAGATGTAATATATGTAAAAGATGTCACGTGTGGGTAGGGAGCCCGTGCATGGGCAGGGGGACACGTGGGTTGGTAGAGCTAAGAATAAAGCACTTGTAAAAGTTGTATCCTGGTCGTCGGAGTGTTCACATGTTGTCATTACAGTGTCAGCGGCCTGATTTTCCAATTCCAGTGCAGCACTATAAAGTCACCATGACCCTACACAGTCATAAGTCCGTACCCGTCCTGATATGACCTTAGATGTTTCCAGGACATAAAACAACCAACCAACAAATATACCTGTCCGTGGCGGAGTGAGGCGGTGGTCTAAAAATAGAACCACGAGCAGCTCGTCCTGCGCAGTGTCACCACCACGTACCCTCTGCCGTATTCCAATCTCCCCACGGCGCGTTATTTTTAAGGTGCATAGTCCGATGGTTTTGAGTTTCTGAAATTTTTCTGAGATAAATATATTAAATTGATCATTATAATCTACCTTACTTTACTTTGAAGTAACTTTTAATTGAAATGGTTAACTTTTGAGATATTTTTAATTCAAACGTGAAAATAATTTTGGCAAGCACGCCAAAACGCTGATACCATAGGCTTCTGCAGTAACATGTTCTATTAAATCGACTCAGTGTTCCCTTCTATGTGGCAACAAATACTTAATAAGTGCATCAGTATCTAAGTTAGATATGTAGTCAAATCTAGATAATCGTTTTGATTTAGAAAATTTGATGCTTCATCGGACTGCAGCTTTAAGGCCCGGTCACGTGACCCTTGCTCTTCATCAGCAGCTGCGCGTGGAGGATGACGCGGCATAAATAAATAAATATATGAATAACTAAACAAGCAAATCACTGCCGTTAACGTTGCATAATCCGATGAAAAGGTATGTTTTCAAAATTTAAAAAAAATGCTGACCCAGGTTTGCTCATTACGCATTACTCAATTCTCATTACTCATTTGCATAAGCCGTCCTGATATGACCTTAGATGTTGCTAGGATGTCAAACACCAGATGCCGTGGCCAAGTTGCTAGAGTGCAGGCTTCCCGCGCGGGAGGTTAGTAGTTCGAATCCCAGCCAAGTCAAACCAATGACTTATGAAATTGATACTTGTCGCTTGCTACCTAGCCTGGCCTTTATGATAGGGCAAGGAGTGGTTAGCACAGTATCAGGATAATGTGACTGTGTGGGATATCGACCCATGGTGCCAACAGCCTGGTCTACCAGGGGTGGCAGCACTATAAAGTAACCATGAGTGCACACTCTCACAAGTCGGTACCCGTCCTGATATGACCTTAGATGTTGCCAGGACGTAAAACTCACAACAACCACACAACTTGAATGCGGTGTACATTTCATGGCCTTGTGCCAACAATGTTTTAACGTAAATAAGATGCGGGGCCTCTTACCAAAATAAAACGCAGACACATATTTAGAGTTCCTAAGCACCCTAGTCGAGTGAAACCAATGACTTAAAAAATTGATACTTGTTGCTTCCTAGCCAGACGCTCTGCATTATTAGGATAGGGCAAGGACTGGTGTGCTCAGTGTCAGGATAATGTGACTGAGTTGGATATCAGTTCATGGTGCTGGTGGCCTGGTCTCCCAGTGGGGCAGCACTATAAAGTCACCATGAGTGTGCACTGTCACAAGTCGGTACCCGTCCTGATCTGACCTTAGATGTTGCTAGGACGTAAAACAAACAAACAAACATCCTAAGAGCAACTGGACTGTATCGCCTCGTAATTTTAGCTTTATTTTTCAGAGTTAAATTTTCCTGTCATTTAACATAAATTTACCTACTTCAAAATTGCATTCAAAGATAATCTTTTGTTCTCATTTGACATAAATCTGACCATTTCAGATTTTCATGTACATTTTTTTACTTAAACTTATAAATACATGTGATTAACACATTGTTCCGTAAAACAAAACTGGAAATAAATACCACTACCTTTTCGCTGTGAATATGACCATTGTAGTGGGGCGGATATGTGACATTGGTGTGCACTTCTGGAAAGAAGCATGAAACTTTGTCCTCGGGGGGGGTTTTGGGTATGCTTTTTTAAAAAAATTGTGGGAACCACAACGTCACTCCAACGGTTCCTGCCCAATATTAAGAAATTCAAAATGGCCACCGAAAACACATTTTTGCCCATAAAACGGTTCCAAGTGCCCAAATTACCATGATCTTGATGTCTATGCCTATGTTTTTAAGGTCAAAGAACCCAATAGAATACATTTGAACTTTCATAACATACATGTTCATGGTGAAAATATTAAAAAACGCTAATATTGCTGCTGACACAGCGATAAAGCATCGGCCATAATGACTAGTCTCAGTGACGTCGGTCAAGGAATGCTGAGAGAGTTTGATGTTTGGGTTTTACATCCTGGCAACATCTCAGGTCATAGCAGGATGGTACTGACTTGTAACAATGTGCGCTGATCGTGACTTTATAGTTCGGCCAAACAAGGCGACCAGGCCAATGGCACCATGAGCCAATTCTCCACTCAGTCACATTATCTCGATACTGAGCTAACCAGTCCTTCTCCTATCTGATTAATGCTGAGCGACAGGTTAGGTAGCGGCAAGTATCAATTTAGTGAGTTACTGGGTTTGACTCGCCCAGGATTTGGACAGGCGACCTTCCAGATGAGAAGCCTGCGGTCTTACCAATTCGGCCACCGCATCCGGAGTTGGATAGGTTTTCTCTCTGCAATAAAACTGAAACCTTTAAACTCATAGGTCATTAATTATAGAGAAGCATTATCCGTCCTGATATGACCTTAGATGTTGCTAGGACATAAAACAAACAAATGTCATCACAAAACAGGTCGCCGCCATAGAGTTTCAGAAAACCTAGTTTGACTAATTAAATACTATAGCAATAGTGAATTCAATGTCCTTTGACTGTGCATTACACCCTATATTATTAAAGCTGCATAGTCCGATGAAATATCAAATTTTCAAAACCAAACCAATTATCTAGATTTAATTTTATATATCTAACTTAGATACTGATGCACTTATTAAGCATTTGTTTCTGCGTAGAAGGCAATACTGAGTCAATTTAACAGAACCTGTTACTGCAGAAGTCTATGGTGTCAGAGTTTTGGCAAGCTTGCCAAAACTAATTTTCCATGTTTGCACTCAAAATATTTTTAAAGTTTACCATTTAAAATAAAAGTAACTTTGAACTAATGTAAAGTAGATACTAGTGATCGATCTAATATATTTATCTCAGCAAAAATACAGAAATTCAAAACCATCGGACTATGCAACTTTAATGCATTCCATCAAAGGATAAGGACGAGTTAGAGTGAACCTGACAGACTGGCTGGCCTTTAAAGACCTACCGTTACATTTGATTAAAGCAAAATCTGTAGCGAAATGGCATGATGGAGGGGGCAGTTGAGTGGAACCCAGAAGGCAGCCTCGCATTGGCTTGCTTCGAAGTAAATCTAGCTGTTTGCCAGGTCACTCCACGGCCCCCACCTCCACCAAACGATAGAAGTACATAGCAAATTGGAATCCGACATAAGCAAATTTTTTTTACAAACAAGAGTATTGCATAATTAATCTCTGTGGCGGAGTGGTTAGAGTGTCTGACTTTTTTCTAGGTCAGACTCCTAATCTGAGGGTCGGCGGTTCGATTCCCTGTGCCGTCAGCTCTGCCAAGTTGGATTTCCACCGCTGTGTATAACTTACAGTGACATCAAAGGCCGGTTGCTCTCATACCATGTCTATGTGGTGTGGGAGGTTAAAAATCCCTTGGGTCGGTAAAAGTGTAGGCTTGGGCTTTCTATCGACCAGCAGTGGAATGAGGAAGACCAGTCGTCTATGACTGAAATTTCCCCTGCTTCCACAACTAATGGACCAAAAAAAAAAAAAAAAATCAGGGACGAAACACCTCCACGATTTCGCGGATGTCTGCGATTTTGGGTATTCATCAATTAACGCTCACAAAATGAAAATATATATAATAGCCCGGTCCAGATAATACCATAGATGATGCTAGGATGTAAAGCCTCAATAAACCATATATGACAGAAATTGATTCGTTTGAATCCCCTTCTTATAGGATCTCAGATGTTGGTAGAACATAAAACCCAAACAAGAAAGTTGGATATGGAACACAACAGGCACAGTTGAAACCTGACTTCTGGCATGTTCCCGTGATTCCTTGACAATGCTAATCCTATGGGGACAAAATCCGCGTTTTCGCGGAAATTCGCCGTTGGCGCCAAGGTCTTGGCTTGATTTCTGCTTTTTTTTGCCAGGCACCATTTTCATCCCTGAATAATATGTACATATGTTATAAATAAGATAATTTCACCTATTCCTTCGCTGCATAATTCCATAGAATGGACTGAGGTCGCCGCCATAGGCCGCCAATCCAGCAGGTAGTGATCGATTTGTCTCACACCATTTTCCATCACCGTGTACAACTATTCTCACTGACCAGACGGGATGGCCGAATGAGTGAGAGCGTCCGTCTCCCGTGTTGGTAGACCGTGGGATCGTGGGTTCGAACCCTGGTCAAGTCTCAGGCCCTGTGTCCCAGTGGGGCAGCACTATAAAGACGCCATGAGTGTGCACTGTCACAAGTTCGTACCCGTCCTGATATGACCTTAGATGTTGCTAGGACGGAAAACAACAAACAAACAAACAGCTTCTGTGACAAGTATCAATTTTATAAGTCATTGGTTTGAGTCGACCGGGAACCGAACTCCTGATCTCCCGCACGCGAAGCCCGCGCTCTACCAATTCGGCCACCGCGTGCAGTTTAGTTGTTAGTAATACCGGTGTCTGCGTTATCAGTTGGCAAGTGCTTGAGCTTCTGCATACATTGCCATCTTTACTCTTTAGCGATATAATATTAAAAAGGACGGGAATTAAAAAAGAATGAAGAAAAAAAGGACAACATACCTTATGCTGACCGACATGTAGTACGGGAGACGGACGCTCTCACTCATTCGGCCATCCCGTCTGGTCAGTGAGAATAGTTGTACACGGTGATGGAAAATGGTGTGAGACAAATCGATCACTACCTGCTGGATTTATAACATATTATTCATGGGTTTAATGTTGCATAGTCCAATGGTTTTAAGTTTCTGCCATTTTCTGAGATAAATATTCTAGGTGGATCATCATAATTTACCTTACTTTAGTTCGAAGTAACTTTCATTTTAAATAGCTAACTTTTGAGATATCTGAAGTGCAAACAAGCAAAATTAATGTTGGCAAGCACGCCAAAACTCTTGACACCCATAGGCTTCTACAGTAACAGCTTCTATTAAATTGTGCCAGTGTTCCCTTCTATGTGGTGACAAATGTTTTATAAGTGCACCAGTATCTAAGTTAAAATATGTAGAATCAAATCTAGATAATTGTCTTGGTTTTAAAAATTTGATGTTTTCATCGGACTATGCAGCTTTAATGTTGCATAGTCCGATGGTTTTGAGTTTCTGTCATTTTTCTGAGATAAATATATTAAATTTATTGTCATAGCCTACCTTACTTTAGTTTAAAGTAACTTTGATTTAAAATGGCTGACTTTTGAGATATTTGAAGTGTAAAGATGTAAAATTAGTTTTGGCAAGCATGCCAAAACTCTGACACCATAGGCTTTAGCATTAACAGGTTCTATTAAAATTGACTCAGTATTCCCGGCAAATGTTTAATAAGCGCACTATTATCTTACGTTAGATATGTAGACTCAAATCTATTTAATTGTTTTGGTTTTGAAAATTTGATGCTTCATCGGACTATGCAGCTCTAACAAGGGGGCAATTCACAGATCGACCCCACCCCCACCTCAACCCCCACTCCCACCTCAACCCCCCACCCCCTATGACCGTAGCCTTCTATTTATATCGGCGGCACATCCGGTTAGTGCCTGCTGGCGCCACCAGGTGACAGTGTACACACTGGGAGCGTGTGCCTCCTATAGTTGTGGAGTGGGCACGCGCCGGTGTGGTGGTTTCAGCGGGTTCCCGTGCTCAGAGGTGTCCCTCGCTTCTGCGCATGCGTCAGAATCTAGTAAACATGGCCGTAATCGATTAACACGAACCGGGCGACTCGGGTCATCCGAATTTCAAATAGAACACGCGAGTGGAGTCGACAAATACACGTCCCGTGTGCAAAAAAAGAATAACTTAGATTAATGAAATGGAAATTTAGGTAAACTGGGCCATGATACAATACTTTAAATCCTATTTTGCTGTACTTTTATCGGTTATTAAAAAAAAAAGAACAAACTGTCCACCCGAGCGTATTCGATTATTCAACCCGAGTTTGTAGGATGTGCGCATGCGCCAATAAGTGGCTGGGGTGACCCGAGTTGATGCGAAATCCGCGCATGCGCAGAAGCAGCGCAGAAGCGAGGGACACCTCTGAGCACGGGAACCCGCTGAAACCACCACACCGGTCACAAGTTAAAAATAATGCCTTCGCGAGTAAGTTAGTGCGCATGCGCACTCGAAGCCGCATAGTCCGACGAGAGACCAGGCGCGGTGGCCGAATTGGTTAGTTTGTTGTTGTTTTACGTCCTAGCAACATCTAAGGTCATATCAGGACAGGTACCGACTTGTGACTGTTATAGTGCTGTCTCACTGGGAAACCAGGCCGCTGGCACCATGACCTGGTACCCCACTCAGTCACTTTATCCTGACACTGAGCACACCAGTCCTTGACCTATCCTAATAATGCCAAGCGCCTGGCTAGGAAGCGACAAGTATCAATTTTTAAGTCATTGGTTTGACTCAACCAGGGTTCGAACTCATGACCCCACGATCTACCAGCATGGGAGACAGATGCTCTAACTTATTCGGCCATCCCGTCTGGTCGAATCGAATTGGTTAGAGCACAGGCTTCCCGTGTGTAGAGTCAGGAGGTAGAATCCCAGCCGAGTCAAAACTTACAAAATAGACGAGATCACCTGAAAACGGTGTTGGCAGCAAAGCAAGGGCATACATCCATTGAGTTTGCCGATATGCATAGGGAAAAACTTCGATTTGATTCAAAATTCATAAAAATACATAACAATTTGGCACAAACATGGATGGATGGAGGCAATATGATAATATAATGAATACAACTCTCCCTAATTAAGCATTTTGAGCTAAGAAAGTTCAGTCACTTTATAGGCGGACCTTCGATCAGACATAAGTAATTCTTGTTCTAAATATTAAAATGTCAAATGTATGAACAAAAACTTGTTTCAAAGAAATATATAACCAATGTCTGATTAACCCTACCCATTTCCTAGCACAAAACAACTGTTATTAACCATAGGATATAAATAAAAACATGAATAAAATGAGTAAAACTGACTCTGGCTATGGCTCTAACACTAGTCTGAGTGCCCAGATTTTTCTCAATCGAAATGCAGATGGTATAAGATGTGCTGATTAGATTGATCTAAATGCAATGCTAGATAAAAGAGTAACATAATTTATTATATATATATTTTAGTTGGTATTCTATGTTTCAAACAAGAGCTGAGATGAGCTGAAACTAGCACATTTCATAGCTGCACCCAGTGTCTTAGAATTAGCTTTGCGGGGGTTTGTTTAGCTTCCACACATCCCACAATGCACCGCGCGGCTGGAATCGCGATGTAGTCTATTGATACTTGTCGCTACCTAGCCTGGAATTAGGCATTACTAGGATAGTGCAAGGACTGTTAGCTCAGTATTAGGATAATGTTACTGAGGGATATCGGGTCATGGTGCTGGCGGCCTGGTCTCCCAATTGTTGAAAGTCGCCATGAGTGTGCACTGTTGCAAGTCGGTACCCATCTTGATATGATCTGGGTGGTTGCTAGGAGGTGAAACAAAAACAAACAAACAAGCCTATGAAGGATTCAAACTGTCAAAACCAATCCACTTATTTAGATTTAATTCTACATATCCTGCTTAGATACTGGTGCACTTATTAAGTCTGTGTTGCTGCATAGAAGGGGGATACACACTAAAATCAATTTAATAGCGATATAGTGAATGGTAGACAGGAAGTGTGAACACTTATTTGTCTCTCATTTTTATTTTATTTTTTTGGTACATAATTTGTCACAAGCAGGGGAAATCCCAGTCACAGACAACTGGTCTTCCCCACTCCACAGCTGGTCGATAGAAAGCCCGAGCCTACACTTTTACCGACCCAAGGGATTTTTAACCTCCCACACCACATAGACATGGTATGAGAGCAACCGGCCTTTGATGACGCTGTAAGTTATACACAGCGGTGGAAATCCAAATTGGTAGAGCTGGGGGCACGGGGAAACGAACCGCCAACCCTCAGATTAGGAGTCTGACCTATAAAAAAGTCAGACACTCTAACCACTCTGCCACAGAGAACCCCTGTTACTGATGAAGCCGATGGTAATAAAACCTGTTACTGATGAAGCCGATGGTATCATAACTTTGATGCGCTTGCCAACATTAATTTTAACATATGTTCAATTCAAATATTTCCAAAGTTAGCCATTTAAAATTAAATTTACATCGAACTAAAGTGAAGTAGATTATGACGAGTAATCTGATGTATTTAAGGTAGAATGCAGCGTGCCATGAAGAAGTCCAAAGCGACTTAGGTGCGTTGAAGATTCATAATCTCTGGGGAGAGGTCAAATTTGTTTGCTGAGACTGACACAGGCAGTTTTGCAGTAGGTACTCCAATGTGGGAGGATATGCTGTCCGCATTGCGAAATCTGACATAATTTAACCATTCTAAAACCAGTTCAATCTCCACTAATTCTGCTTTGTTTGAAATAAAAATCATAAGAAGTGAATTCCTGTTCTTTTGTCTTTTAGGTTGTTCGATTTATAATTAACATGATGAAATAAATTAGAGTCAATGGACACTTGTTTGAGAGTACCATCAGCAGCTCTGCGCATGTTTGCCATAGTCTGTTTGCCTCTAGTCTTAGCCACTCCCTTCCCTACAATTTCTACCTTGCTGAGTATGGTCACCTGAGCTAAAAATAACCAACAATGCAAGATGGAGAAGAAACTGGGCTTCATTGGCATATCAAGCATGGCTGTCTTTGAGCACCTGCCTCGCCCCACTCGCTTGGATTTATATATATAATATATATATATATATAATATATATATATATATATATATATATATAAAACCAAGCGAGTGGGGCGAGTATATATATATATATATATATATATATATATATATATTAACAGATATATATATATAACCAAGCAAGTGGGACGAGGCAGGCGCTCCGACGGCGTATATATATAGGTCAATGCAGGACCGAAGTAGGCTCGCAACAAAGTGGAATAGTAATAATGTATCAATAGACCGTTTCGCAATAAACATTGGTAACATATTTAAACAGACATAATGTATTTTACACCTACCTATATTCACATAATTATGTATACACCTTATAAATAAATATATATATATATATATATATATACCCAATTATCATGAAAAGCAGATCAGAAACGATGGCGCTGCCATTTCTTCGGCAGGCGCGTCCATCCAACCTGCCGAAGAGCCCGACACACTCCTCCCAGAGGAAGCCGTAATACCCTCCCATCTGAAATCAATTAATCGCCTTAAAACACACACACAAGCACAACCGCCTTTTAAATGCTGATCCATCTCATTTTAACTTGAAGCAATTTTTCAACGCAATCTTTGTGCCAAGTAGAGCGGTAATGTGTTACTGCATCCAGAGATGCCAAGTAGGGAGAGAATGTGAGTAGGGAGATCTCCCTAATATACCAATTGTAAACAGGGAGAAATAGCATGGCCAATGGGGGAAGGGTGCAGGGGGGGGGGGGAGGGGGGCATCACCCCCTACGACAGGGGCGTTCAGGAAATTTGTTTTAAAAGTGATTCAAAATGGTGAATTCTGGTGCATTTTAATGAAAAATAGGTGTTGAAACAAACTAAAATGATTCTTTGGCGGGAGATATTAAATTAAAAGCGGAAAATCTGAAGATTGAGGTTATTTTGTAATATTTTAGGGATATCTCCCACCAAATCGGGAGACATCCTCGGTGCATCTCTCCTGCAGGCACATTCCGGCACAGCAGGATTGGTTATAGTTGGTTGGTTGTTGGAGTTTTATGTCCGGGCAACATCTAAGGTCATATCAGGACGGGCACCAACCTGTGACAGTGTGCACTCATTGCCACTTTATAGTGCTGCCCCACTGAGAGAACAGGTCACCGGCACCATGACCCAACATCCCACTCGATCACATTATCCTGACACTGCGCTAACCAGTCCTTGTCCTGTCCTTTTAATGCCAAGTTTCAGGGTAGGAAGCGACAAGTGTCAATTTAAATAGTCATCGGTTAAACTCGGCTGGGATGCGAACTCCGAACCTTCTGTACCTGCGCTCTACTGATTCGGTCACCGCGCCCGTTCACATTGAATCATAGAGGAGGCCATCGTCATCAGGATCTATTCAACACTACGTGGATGTTGCTAGGACGTAAAACCCCAATACACTGCATGACGTTTAGACTGAAGTGTATTTCGAAAATTGGCAATTATTTGGTTTAGGGTGCCGGTTGACCGGTATCCGGTATCCCAGTGGGGCAGCACTATGAAGTCGCCATGAGTGTGTGCGGTAATTTCATTGTGATGGACCGTGTCCTACTCTGTTTTGGGAATAACTGGAAAACACTGAGTCAGCTTTGTATCTCAGGGAGCTCCACGGTTTATTCTGCCATAGGCCAGAGAAGTGACCCGTCACTGTCCAGCCGGGTAGCACATAGCCTTGGTTGTTTTTGTTGGAGTTTTATGTCCTGGCAAAATCTAAACTCATATGAGGAGGGGCAATGACTTGTGACAGTGCGCACTAATGTAGGCTTTATAGTGCTGCTCAACTGGGTGATCAGGCTGCTGTCACCATGACCCGATATCCCACTCAGTCAAATTATCCTGACACTGAGATAACCAGTCCTTTCCCTATCCTATTACTGCTGAGCGCCAGGCTAGATAGCGATACATATCAATTTTGTAAATCACTGGTTTGACTCGACCGGTAATGGAACTCCCGATCTCCCGCATGGGAAGCCTACCCTCTACCGATTCGGCCATCCCATCCGGTCCATTTGACTCAGGTTGTATTTAATGCAGTCCTTGAATATTTCCTTCTGACCGCCTTGATTTCTGTGTCCTTTTACAAGTCCACTATAAAAGAGAGCTCTTGGTATTATATCCTCGTCCATGCGCACTACATGGCCAGCCTGCTCTTACAACCAAGCATTCAACGCTGACCATTTTTGCTTCCTCTAAGATTTAGTGTCCGGGATCTTATTCTCCCACCTGATATTCATAATTTTTCTGAGACAGTCTAGGTGGAAATGATTTAGTTGTTTACTGTGATGACAGTATGTTGCCCATGATTCACAAGCATAGAGCAAGGCTGTGAGAACTACAGCCTTGAAATGTAACTCATCATTAGTGCCAGTGTGAAATCTAGGTCATAATCTAGGTGTTCTCTGTGGCGGAGTGGTTAGAGTGTTTGACTTTTTCTAGGTCAGACTCCTAATCTGAGGGTCGGCGGTTCGATTCCCCGTACCCCCAGCTCTGCCAATTTGGATTTCCACCGCTGTGTATAACTTACACCGTCATCAAAGGCCGGTTGCTCTCATACCATGTCTATGTGGTGTGGGAGGTTAAAAATCCCTTGGGTCAGTAAAAGTGTAGGCTTGGGCTTTCTATCGACCAGCAGTGGAATGAGGAAGACCAGTCGTCTATGACTGAAATTTCCCCTGCTTAAGCAATTCATGGACCAAAAAAAAAAAAAAAATCTAGGTCATCATTGTCTAACTCACTGGCCGTAATCGATTAACACGACCCGGGCGACTCGGGTCACCCGAGTCGTCAGAATTTCAAATCGAACACCGCAAGTGGAGTCGAAAAATACACGTGCCGGGGACAAAACGACCCGATGCCAGTAACCCACCTCTTGGCTGGGGTTTGCCAGGAGCGATGATGTCACATTTGCGCTGGTACCGTCCTGCAGGATAACAGCAACCGGTACCAGTCATACATTTATTCTGTTGGGTAATAACCTAGATTCGTGAAATGGAAATATAACTAAATGATGCCATCATAAAATACTTTAAATCCTATTTTGTTGTAGTTATATCGCTTATTAAAAAAAAAAAAAGTTTTGGATAAAGCCACCATTTTTTCTATCCCGAGCATGGAGAAGCCTATTCGATTATTCGAACCGAGTCTGTAGGATGTGCGCATGCGCCAAAAAGTGTCTCGGGTGACCCGAGTTGATTAATCGATTACGCCCTCAATGATCCTCAGTACTTCTACCGACAGTACTGACACGTGACCGTCTAGCCAGCTAGACAAGTCAATGAAACATACCTCACACAGGAATGACATGGCAGAGATGAAGCGGTAAATATCAATGTTTTGTAAGTCACTAATTTCACTCGGGCTGGATTCGAACTCCCGACCTTCCACACGGGAAAGCTGCACTCTTACTGATTACTGACCTTATTTTCCTCCGTTTTTGTCTGGTTATACTCTGCATGGAGAACAGTTACCCACTTCTTTATCCTCTCTTAAAACCCACAATCGAGCAGCAGCACACCCACCCTCCCACCCTCCCACACCAACCCACCATCCCATACCCTCCCTCCCACCCACTCCCACACGCTCCCTCACTCCCACCCACCAACCCTCCCATACCCTCCCTCCCTCACTCCCACTCCCACACCCTCCCTCACTCCCACCCACAAACCCTCCCATACCCTCCCTCCCACCCACTCCCACACCCTCCCTCACTCCCACCCACCAACCCTCCCTCACTCCCACCCACCAACCTTCCCACACCAACCCACCCTCCCATACCCTACCTATCTCCCACCCACCAACCCTCCATACCCCCCTCCCTCACTACCCCACTCCCACACCCTCCTCACTCCCACCACCAACCCTCCATACCCTCCGTCCCTCACTCCCACTCCCCACACCCTCCCTCACTCCCACCCACCAACCTCCCACACAAACCCACCCTCCCATACCCTACCTCACTCCCACCACCGACCCTCCCATCCTCCCTCCTCCCTCACTCCCACTCCCACACCCTCCCTCACTCCCCACCCACCAACCTTCCCACACCAACCCACCCTCCCATACCCTACCTCACTCCCACCCACCAACCCTCCCACACCCTCCACACCAACCAAACCACCATTCCATACCCTCCCTCCCACCCACTCCCAAATCCTCCTTCACCAACCCACCCTCCCATACTTCCTCCCCTCACTCCCGCTCCCACCACCCTCCCTCACTCCCACCCACCAACCCTCCCATACCCACATCCCTTTCCCCCACTCACCCCCCTCCCGCACCCTCCCTCGCAACAACCCCACCTTACCCACCCTCCTCCCTCCCTCCGACACCCTCGCTCCCTTCCCTCCCACTTACCCCCTCGACACCCTCCTTCGAACCTCCCTCTAAAAACCCACCCTTCGACACCCTCCCTCACTCCCACCCACCAACCGTCCCACACCCTTTCATCGATCCACCCTCTCACACCCCCCACACCCACTCACACCCATCCACCCACACACACCCACACAACCCTCCCTTCCCCCGCATCTGAACCAATTTATCAAAAGCGTTCCTGAATCGGTAACCTTAACTGAAGGAAGGACGTTTCTCCCGTTTTTTAAATTTTATTAAATTTTTATTTGATTTATATTCATTTATTTTTTAATCAAGGCGTGAGTGGACGGCGTGAAATAAAAGACTGCTTTTGTTTGAGAAACAAATGCTTTCCGCTATCGATGGAGGCAGCTGCTCATCTGGGTACTGCCATCCGCCATTTTGTAGTTAGGTTGATTGATGATTGATTGGTGGTTGCTTTACGCTGTGTCGGCAGGACAGGCCATATTCACGGCGAGAAATGTTTTTTTTTGTTCAAACTATTGCCATAGACACTCACTAAATTAAAAAGCTCACAAATATAAATTCCCGTAAAAAAAGACAAGTTTTATTAATAATTGTTAGACTTTATTTAGCAAACTATATGAGGTGGTACAAACCAGCTGCCCTCAAAAAGGCTACAATGTTTTCTTGTTTTACTTTAGTACAAAGGTCATGCATACTGTCTGCAGTGTAAAATTTTTGGTGCAGGGCCAAAAAATCAACACAACATAGTCAAATGTGTTTGAGTGTCAGCAGGGACTGCGGTTCAATTTCTTTAAGTTTATTATTGTTTTCATCCCCCTCATGTTGCCATTTGGATTTTATGTGGGTGGCTATTAGTGGTTTCAGATCAGAGTGAGGGATCAGACACGGTTCAAGATCACAGTTCAGGGCCTTCTTCGCAGCCAGATCACGTTGTTTGTTTCCTTGTATGCTGGCATGGCCAGGCACCCAGTAGTGGTAGTTATAACCAATATAACTACAACAAAATAGGATTTAAAGTATTTTATGATGTAATAACCATCGGTTGCCAGTTGGTTCATTTTATAAATGACCGTTGCTAGAATAGGGTGATCCATTTTCAGTCCAGCAACAGCCAGGAGGCAGGAGAACGAATCACTGTATATAACATAGTTAGTGTGCTTGGATACCTCGATACACTCCAATGCGAGAAGGAGTGCTCGGGCTTCCGCAGTGAAAATCGAGCTCTGATCAGGCAAGCGTAAGCCACATTTTTTCATCAGCAGACTGCCACAGCAGCTACCTGGCTTTGGTCTGTTGAACCATCAGTGTATATGGAGAGGTGGTCTGCAAACTGGACTTGAATCTTTGCATGCAGTCCTTGGTATTTGAGTGGATGTGTCCCAGACTTCCTCAGTTCCAGGAGTCAGAGGATAACCGATGGCTTCCTCAATGACCATGGGGGATGTTGTGGGACTTTGGCATCCTCCAACACATCCAAATCCATGCCTAAGGCCTCGAAATGAGGTTTCATTTGGATCATCAGTGGCCGGATGTAATTCAGCCTGGCTTTATACCTGGATTCGTCATGTTGCTCGAAGAGACAATTGTGTGCAGGATTCAATGCATTGGTTTTTATCTTGACTACATATTGCATGGCCAGTTTGATTCTCCTGTTGTTAAGTGATGGTTCATTGGCTTCGACGTAGAGGCTCTGAACTGCTGAGGTGAGGAAGGCCCCAGGGCCAGACGCAGTCCCTGGTGGTGGACCATGTCTAGCAGCCCAATATACAATTTCCTTGCGGAACCGTATATTATGCTGCCGTAATCCACTCATGACCGAACCAAGGTTTGGTACACGGAGAGCAGAACATCTCTGTCCGCTCCCCACTCTGAGCTGGACAGCACCCTCAGAATATCTAGTGCTTTCAGGCATCTTGTTTTCAGGTACTTTATATGTGGCACGAAAGACAGTTTTGCGTCGAAAATAAGGCCCAACCATTTTGTTTCTCAATGACTTTAATGGGATCCCCATCAAGGGTCAGCTCCGGTTCCGCATGCATTCTACGCAACAGGCTGAAGTGCATGGAGACTGTTTTGGTCTTGGAAAATTTGGATCTGTTCAGAACTGACTATCAATGGATCCCATTTATGCTTAATTGTAGCTAACATTCATGTTAGCACTGCTGTAATATAAAACAATGTCATCCACAAAAAGACTACAGGAGACCCCCCGATTCATCAATCAATCAATCAATAGTTCCATCCTCTAGTCGAGGGTTGGATGCAATGGTTCTCCACTTGTCCCGATGTTGTGCTGTTCTGATAGACTGTGAATAATTCAAGCCTGTCCACTGTGAAATATTTGTAAACCATGATGTTCTTGGTCTCCCTCTCCCTCTGCTGCCATTCACCTTCCCTTCCAACAATGTACGGTATATTGAACTCTGACGAATGATGTGGCCAAAATAAATAAGTTTCTTTGTCTGTATAGTGGCAAACAAGCTTTTCTTATTTTTAATTTTTCTGAGAACTTCTTTGTTGGTGATCTTCTTTGTCCATGATATTTTCATCATCCTTCGATAAGTCCACATCTCAAATGCTGCTAAACGTTTGTACATTTTCTTAGAGATTGTCCATGTCTCTGCCCCATACATTAGAGTAGACCACACATAACACTGAAGAATACGCTTCCTTGTTTGTATTAATATCTTACTTGATGTTAACACTCTATACATTTTGGAGAATGTTGTTCGGGCTATTGTTATCCTTCTTTTAATTTCTTCCTCACATCTCCCATCATTTGTAATCTTTTGTCCGAGATATATGAATTCGGATACTTGTTCTATGTTTGTGCCATCTATGGTTATATTGACATTTGGTTTATCTGTCTTTTTACTTATAACCATTGTTTTGGTCTTCCTGGCATTCATCTTCATGTTGAATAGTATTCCAGCTTTATTGATTCTATTCACTATATCTTGTAGGTTTTTCTCACTGTCTGCTAGTATTACACTGTCATCGGCATATCTAAGATTGTTGACGTTCATGCCACCTATTGTCACTCCCTTGCAATCTTCAATGTGTCTGAAAATCATCTCTGTGTACAGGTTAAATAGACATGGTGACAATACACACCCCTGTCGAACTCCTCGTTTAA
The DNA here is from genome assembly GCA_030323885.1 of Branchipolynoe longqiensis. Classification (NCBI taxonomy): domain Eukaryota; kingdom Metazoa; phylum Annelida; class Polychaeta; order Phyllodocida; family Polynoidae; genus Branchipolynoe; species Branchipolynoe longqiensis. The sequence continues at coordinate 85,981,067 of CM059192.1, forward strand.
TCATAACTTCATCCGATAGGCCCTGCTCCATTTTTATAAATGCACGTTGTGTCCAGTATAAGTTCACAATTAGTTTAATGTCTTTGCCATTGACACCAATATCTTGTAAACATTTGATTAACAGTTCATGATTGACTCGGTCGAAGGCCTTCTCATAGTCAATAAAGCAGGCATAAACATCCTGGTTCATTTCACAATAACGTTCACAAATCATTCTCATATTGAAAATCCCTTCACGTGTACCTCTTCCAGATATAAACCCACTTTGTACGTTACTGATTTGTTCTTCAATTTTCTGTCTGTTTCTCAGTAAAATTATTTTCAGGATCATCTTCAACATATGACTCATCAGGCTTAGTGTTCTGTACTCAGTACACAATGTTGGTTTTAGCTTCTTTGGGAGTCGTACAAATATGGATTCATTCATATTCAATGGTATAAATCCAGTCTCATAGATGTCAGTTACTAGCTTATGAATGATTTGAATCCCCACTTCATCTAGTCCTTTTATCATTTCTGATGTTACCTGGTCACTTCCAGGAGCCTTACCTGCCTTTAGATCATTGATAGCCTTCTCAACCTCTGATACTAATATAATATTCCCATCTTCTTTCTCAATTGTGGGTGGGTTCCCTCTGTCATCATTGTATAGTTCGTTTACATATTCTTCCCATCTGGACTTTATTTCATCTTCTTCAAAGAGCATTTTGCCGTCTTTGTTCTTGATACATTTACTGCTTCTCTGTCTGTATCCTTGACCTGTTATCTCTTTCACTTTCTTGTGCATCTCTCTTGAACGATGTTGAGACTCAAGTTGTTCCACTACTTCACACTTCTTATTCCACCATTCATCTTTAGCTTTTTTGCATTCATCTTCTATTTCATTCTTCAGGTGTTTGTATTTAGGTGGATCAGTGGTTTTCACTTTCTTCCTTTCTGCCATCTTTTCTAGTATGGTTTGCGTCATCCATGATTGCTTTGTCTCTCGTTTTTTATTTGGTAACACCTCCTCTGCTGACTTGACCATGCTTTCTCTGAGAGCTTCCCATTCCATTTCAATGTTGTTATACTCTCTCTGAGGAGTTTCTTCATTCATCAGTACACTGAATTTGTTATGAACAGAGACATTATACTTAGTTCTGTATTTTGCATCTTTTAACATGTTCATATCCATTTGAATGTTGTTTTTAATTTTGTTCTGCTGTTTCAATTTCACTACCATACTGATTACTACTGGATTATGATCCGAACATATGTCAGCACCTGGATATGTCCTTGCCTGTTTGATACAATTTCGATATCGTTGGTTGACAAGAATGTAATCGATCTGGTTCCGACATACATCACCAGGGCTCTTCCATGTATATAGTCTTCTCTTTGGATGTTCAAATAAGGTGTTAGCAATTACTAGTTTTGATGTCAAACAGAAATTTATCAAGTATTCACCACGATCATTTCTCTCACCTAAGCCAAATCTTCCTGTTACTGGATATTCATGTTGTTCTCCAACTTTCGCATTCCAATCGCCCATAACAATTGTTATTTCTCCAGACTTGGTGTATTCCATTACCTTTTTGATGCTGTCATAGAACTCCTTGACTTCTTCATCATCGTGATCTGAATCATAGCAGCAGCAAAACCATTGACCTTGACCCCGAAAAGGGTCATGACCAGTATGCTGGTGTGATGGCTCATGGTCTTCCAGACTGCCATGCACTCACGGAAGAACGCCAAGATTTAGTACAGTACGCTTCCAACTGGTTTATTACCAAAACCTATCCGCTCTCCGCGGCATCAACAGTCAACTGACCCGTCCCCTAACTCGCCAGGTCCCACATCGCCTCTATAGGTGGAAGGGGAGGGAGGGGGGTGAGCTAGCCACACACAGTAGGGGTCTGCCCGGTGGCTAGCCTGCCGCCACCTAGCACCGTTCACCCTGCACCACCCAATGTACCCCTGTCAGACATATATACTATCTCCCTGTGCACCTATCAGACATAATATATATTTTCTCCCTGTACCCCTTCTAAGTTCTATACATAATTTTCATCGCCACCCACTGTTCCCCTGTCAGACAGATAACTCAGTTACCCGCAGGCCTCCCTAATCTCCGCACCAGGCCTGCAGTACATCGTATTCAATTACCCTATTGTTTAGCTCCACCAGTCAGCGCCCACATGCAACTTACTAAGAAGCACCTGTTTTGTTGTACATTAGTTGATTAAGCAGACAAAGTTTAAATCGTGGACAATTGGTCTTCCTCATTCCACTGGTCCTTGCCCTAGTGTCCCAGGCTTGGAAGTGTTAAGTATCAATTTTTAAGTCATTGGTTTCACATGACCAGGGTTCGAACCGATTATCCCACAATCTCCCAACATGGGAGACGGACGCTCTAACTCATTCGGCCATCCCGTCTGGTTGTTGTTGTAAATATAGTTTACTCATGGAATAAAGTCTTTTGTCAGCGCTGTGGCACTGGATCTTCCAGCCATGTGACAATGCAGTTATTTACAATATATATATATATATATATATATATATACAGTTTGATATTGTCATCAGCAGCTAGGAATTCAATTCTACAGCAATTCAAATTTACACTGCAATGTTAACCAAGTAGTGAAAGCATGCTGTGTCTTTGAAGTAGGCCTAATCATGGCCTAGATAGCGGTTCATTTGTTTGTATGATATCTATAATCTCGGATAAAAAGATAGGTGAATTGTTAATATAAATGAACTTTCCCCTGCTTAATCAACGAAATAACAAAAAGCTAAAGCACAAAAAAAACCCAAATGCGTGGGCTGGTGTACCAAAGCTATTTCAGTAATGAGTGGGCGCATTACAGAGTAAATCAAATAAGCGCAGTGTGCGCCTGTGTTTGCAGGGTCGTAGCTAGCAGGGGGGGGGGGGGGTACGGGGCGAAATTTCCCCAACCTCCACCAAAAAAAACCCAACCCAGTATATAACTTCCCTGGAATGGCTGGAAATGGCATTTCAGGGCATCTGGATTAAAAAAACCTAAACATCCTGGGGGAGTATATCCCCTGACCGCCACCCCTAACGACTCATGCCTTTGGCATTCGTCCGTTCCAAGAATTTATCTGCACCCACAAAAAAAAATTCCAAAGTTTCGGCTATGGTATTTGTATGTATCCGCAAACAAACAATTGCTGGCTGTGATATGTGTATGTTGTGAAAATTATTAGCTGCTTATAATATAAGTAACAAAGCCAACCAATACACGATTTCCACGATGCATGTGCAGAGCATAATCCAGACTGGACTTGTGGGTCACAGAGTCTATGGAGAGGCAATTGAGGCTCTGTTAACACTGGCTTCATATTGAGCAACTGACACAGTCTTTTCGGCACAAATGTGGATTTATAGAGGAAACATACTTGCCCTTTTTTAAATCATTTTTGATAATTATAGCTGTATCCTATTGATTGATTGATTGATTGAAAAGCTTTATCGTCAGTGTAAAACAGCAAAGTGATACACTGTCGACCCCCAATACGAGTGTCATTGCCTTTCACCAGGTGTCTTAAGCTGTGTTCACACACACAACTTTAGGCCAAACTAGATAAGGCGAACTAGATGAGGCGAACTAGGCGTGAAAGTGTGTCGTGTCCACACATGCAGTACTTGGGTCTGTTTAAGCCGGAAATGGATATCTGCACATGAGCAAGTCCATACTAACCAGCACCACTTTTGGTTAGTCGACGTCACCACGAGAGAGTGTGGGTTCGACCTAGATATGTATCGAATGAATCGTATTGTTTTGGAACGGTCAAACCTTCTGCTGGGCAGTGAAAACCTAACAATAAATGATGAAAAAAATATCTGTGCACAGCTAGCGGTTTCATAGACCAAATTATATAATATGCCCTTTTGATCGACTGGAAAATCAACAAACTCAGGTCTCGACTGCGCATGCGTGAGACGTGCTTAAGCCGGCTCAAGTAAACCGCTATCATCCACACAAGCAAGATGGGCCGACTTAAGCTAGTTCGCTTCATATAATCCACCTCGAGACGTGGTGTACTTGAGGCGAACTAGATGAATCGACTTAGCCCTAATTCACTTCAGCGTCGCGTCCACACAGTAAATGTGAGTCGACTTACATGAGACGAACTAGTTGAGGTGATTTAAGGCCCGTGTGTGAACACGGCCATACTAGTCGCAGAAATCGTGTATTGTGTGTATACAGGTTAAATTTCAAACTTATCAATCAATCAGAGATCTACACCGCTGGCTTTCAAGAGGAATAACATAGCTGCAGCGGTGCTAACTCTCACGGAATTCCCAAGAGATTCACTGATATTGAAAGTTCTGATCAGTCACCTCACGAGTCATGCATCAACCCCAAAATCTCATGAATTTCACGCAATATGACTAAAAAATCCCACAAATTTCACGCAATATGCTTAAATATGCTTGGAAATGCCCTCAAATACCCATTTTAAGGCATTGAGAAAAATTGTCTGGGGGAAGGACATGCCCCCGAACACCCCTAGCAAGCTTATGGCTGTCAACACTCGGGTTCCACGCTCAAAACGCAAAAGCTCAGGGATTCTCCGTGCCGCCAGGTTGGCAACACTGTCGTTTTATTTTCTTCTTCCGTTTTCACTTTTGAATTTCCAAGAGAAAGCAGACCTGCCTTAATAGGCTTAGCATCATTGCCACAGATCACGCTTCACTTTCTTTCCGCATCCCTAACCCCGGATCCCCCCCCCCCATCTCCGCATCCCTCCTACACCTCCACCCCCCTGTCACCCCCCCCCCCCCCCATACTGCACCACCACAACACTGACATCCTGCATTCCCCCCTTGCTAACTCCCCCCTGTGCCCCACCTCCATCCCCACCCAATCTCCTCGTCCCTCTCCCCTCCTTCCTCTCCGCTCCTCATCCCACCCTTACCCACACCTTCACAGGTGGACACTCTACCGCCTGAGCTACGTCCCGCCCCCTACGGGTCTATGGTCCCGGAGTCCTCCCGTCCTCAAGTCCCCAGGTCCCCAAGTTCCCCAAGTCCCCCAATCCACAAGTCCCCCAGTCCTCCAGTCCCCAAGCCCCCAAGTCCCCAAGTCCTACAGTCCCCAAGTCCCCCAGTTCCCAAGTCTCCTAGCCCCCAACTCACCAAGTCCCCCAGTTCCCAAGTTCACCAGTCCCCAAGTCCCCAACTCCCCATTCCCCAAGTCCCCCGAAGTCCCCACTCCGCAAGTCCCCCAGTCCCTAGTCCCCCAAGTCCTCCAGTCCCCCAGTCCCCCGATCCCCAATTCTCCAAGTCCCCCAATCCCCAAGTCCCCCAGTCCCCAAGTCCCCAAGTCCACGAATCCCCGAGTCCGCAAGTCCCCAAGTGCACGACTCCCCGAGTCCGCAAGTCCACGACTCCACGAGCCAGCAGGGAAAGGAAGGAGCAAAAAAGAGTTCTGAGCTCTATGTGCCAGGCACTGAGATTTCCTGTCCTTTTTCTAGCCGCTTCCCCTAACTGATCCGCCACCAGAATAGGCTCTGTGAGGCCTTTCGGAAAGCCGGGTACAATATGAATAAACAGACCGGAAGCAGTGGCCGAAACGGTAGAGCGCAGGCCACTCGTGCGAAAGTTCGGGAGTTCAATTTCCGGTCGAGTCAAGCCGACGACTTATAAAATTGATACGTGTTGCTTCCTAGCCAGGCGCTCGGCATTATTACGATAGGGCAAGGACTGGTTGTGGCGGTGTCAGGATAATGTGACTGAGGGGGATATCGGGGTCATGGTGCTGGCGGCCTGGTCTCCCAGTGGGGCAGTACTATGAAAGTGCACACTGTTTCAATTCAGTGCCCATCCCGATATGACCTGAGATGTTGCTAGGATGTAAAACCCCAACAAACATACAATAAACAGTAACAGCAATCAAAAGACACGATTGTGCTGACAGACATGATGCAGTCAATCACCTTAGACCAAAGGGAAAAAAAAGAAATTAGTGATCGTCCCCCCGCCCATGCCTGAAAAATCGGCCGCCCCTGATTTTTAAATTTCTGTTTTTTGTAACCTGTTAAAAATGCATTGAGCTTGCAGCAATTCAACTTTTTTCAGCACACAATCTATGTAACATACTAGTTTAAGCACTTGGGACATTTTTTCCCCAAGCACCCTGAATGCATCAAATTCCTGTTTTATCAGCAAGAGGCCTCTAATTGCTGCACACAAATACTTCATTTGTTTTAATAGCCCTTATTATATAGAACCCGGGATATGACGCTTTAAAGGTACTACTAACTAAAGGACAAGCACAGCGGATTTCCAAGGGCCTACATAGTTTTTTCTTGAAGATTTATACTGCCTATCATGGATAAGTCTGAATAGACTTGTTTTCACCATTAGACAGTTTGTCGATAGAAAGCCTGAGCCTACACTTTTACCCTCACACACTACATAGACATGGTATGAGAGCAACCGGCCTTTGATGACACTGTAAGTTATACACATATTACGTCTACGTCATACACCAGTTTGTTTGTTTGTTGTTGTTTTACATCCTAGCAACATCTTAGGTCATATCCGGACGGGTACCGACTTGTGACAGCGCACACTCATGGCAACTTTATAGTGCTGTCCCACTGGGAAACCAGGCCGTCAGCACCATGACTTGGTATCCCACTCAGTCACATTATCCTGACACTGAGCACACCTGTCCTTGCCCTATCCTAATAATGCCAAGCGTCAGGCTAGGAAGCGACAAGTATAAATTTTTAAGTCATTGGTTTGACTCGACCAGGGTTCGAACCCACGACCCCACACAATCTACCAGCACGGGAGACGGACGCTCTAACTCATTCAGGCATCCCGTGTGGTCATACGCCAGAACCCCCCCCCCAAAAAAAAAAAAAAAACGCTCGCCCGATCGTAATTTATGTGATCAAAAGGACGATCACAAACTTTTTAGTTTTATTTGGCCTTAGTATTAGTCTAATGCCTCAATATCCAACTAAAATCTCGATAAAGCCCCAGTCAGACCTCACCGGATTGAGGAACTGGACAGAAACCGGACACTGTCCGGTGAAATACGGCAATATACGGTTGGCATCCGGCATGTCTGTTCTGTGTCCCTTGGTGTCCGGTGTGTACGGTAGCAAGTTTTGAACATGCACAAGACTTCTACTGCCGGACTGAGGTGTATGGTTGGTGTCCGTTTTAAGTCTGTTTTGTCCATTTCATGTCCAGTACCCATCCGTTACGCCTCCGGTTTGCTTCCTGAAGATTCCGTTTACGGTGTTGCGGGAATTGGTCCGTCGGTTTGTTATCTGTTTTCGGTGCATCCGTGATCAGTCCGATAGGTGTCCAGTTGGTGTCCGGTTGGTGTCTGGTTGGTGTCCGGTTGGTGTCTGGTCCGTCCGTTTGACATTCAGTTGCCGTCCGGTTCTCATCCATTGGCTATTTGTTAATGTATGTTTCTTGTCTGTTTAGCGTCCGTTTGGTCCGGCGGTCATTGCAACAGTTCGACACCGAACACCACCAGACTTGACAATTCTTTGTCCGGTGGTGTCCGGTACTCAGTCCGGTAAGGTCTGACTGGGCCTTTACTGATTCATTCAGAGTAGGCCCTAGTGGTCAATGACAACCCCACTTAAATCCGAGCAAAAACTGCTCCAGTAAGAAATAACAGTAGACGTGATGGTTCAAGTCTGCAGTGTTGATGTATATTTTGTATAAATTTGAGAAATTGGGAGAGAATGCAAAAAAAACACCCCACAAGATGGTAGCTACAGAGTGCTCTCGATTTGACTTTCAAAGTCGCTTAATCTACATGACTTCATGAATTGTTCATGTTGGTTCACCAACATGGGTAATTTGTGCGCGAACAAGGAGTCTCCCTCCGGTGGCACCACCTAGGTTCGAATCCCCACCTATAAACCTCTACCGGATTTAAATTCCTGTGCGCCTGAGACTCTCGCGAGACCTCTGACGTCATGGCCACCCATCCTCGGCTTCCAAGACCAACCAGATATCACTTCCACTCCGGCAGCCAGATGAGCAGCTCACCACCTCAACTCAGCAGCCCACCCATCCCTACAAACGACGGACATGCGAAGGTGATGGGGTTGAGGGCCTGAGTCGAATTCAGCATGACCTACCAACTTCTGACATTTCAGCATGACTTACCAACTACTGCCATTTAACTCATTATTGACCAAGATGATATTGACCTCCACCAGCATGTGAACTGTAATTGACTCTTTAACTACTGTGTATTGAATAAAATCCCGATTCAATGAGCTGCTTGTTCGTGTCGTAAATTATTCACCGTAAAAGTAGCAGGCTATGATAGATAAGTATTTGAACAATATATTTAGCATATTAGAGCACAAAACCGTGTGGTTATTTCTATAACCCAGCCTTCCAACACTTTTTCTAATAGGTTGGTTAGCAGCCCTGTCACAGAGGCCATTTTCGATTAACACGACCCGCGCGACTCGGGTCACCCGAGTTGCCAGAATTTCAAATTGAACACCGTGAGTGGAGTCGACAAATACAAGTGCCGTGTGCAAAAAGTCCAGCCCCCAGTAACCTATGTCTTTGCTGGGGTTGGCTAGGAGCGATGATGTCACATTTGTGCTGGTCCTGTAGGATAACAGTAATGGTTGTGGTGTTCTCTGTGGTGGAGTGGTTAGAGTGTCAGACTTTTTTCGAGGTCAGACTCCTAATCTGAAAGTCGGTGGTTCGATTTCCTGTCCCCCCCACCTCTGCCAATTTGGATTTCCACCGCTGTGTATAACTTACACCGGCATCAAAGGCCGGTTGCTCTCATACCATGTCTATGTGGTGTTGGAGGTTAAAAATCCCTTGGGTCGGTAAAAGTGTAGGCCTGGGATTTCTATCAACAAACTGTCTAATGGTGATCTTCGGAGAGTTGATCTTCGGAGAGGTTTTGCCTGGCAGGGGTGTAGCTACATTATCACATATATAAGCGTGTGCAAACAATTACTGTCAGCATCGTATTATGTCCATACCAAATCTTTTATAATGCACACTTTTTTAATTTTGTGCTTATAATTTTTTTTTTTTCCTGTAAGCACGTGCGAAGAAAATTGTGCTTTGAATTTTTAGATTTCTGGCTACGCCCCTTCATCAGATACCATGCCTATGGTTATACACATGAAAGCGTCAGCAGAGAAAAGATTGTCTCCTTCATCATCTACCAGACTCTCTGACAGCAGCTACACATGCATGTCCAATGTGACACAGCACATTCCGAGCAAAAATTGGACTCATCAGTCATCAACTAGTTCACAACAAACGATGAGTTGCTGTCATCTTCGCCATCGATGGACAACCAAGAAGAAGAAGACATATGAAAAGAAGAAGAGGAAAGACCCTGAAACAGCCTTAACTGTGTTTCATGCTATGCTATGGGTGGTGATGGATTGCTGGTTACTTGCTTGTGACCAGGACATACATGCAATCAACAGATATGCCACATGATATGGGTTACCCATATCCCATACAGATTTTGGTGTTATTTTTAGTGATACAGTAATACACCATTTTGATACAAATATTTAGTTAAATTTATGGAAATTAAAATGTTATGCTGAGACTGAGATGTTAGATTGGCGAAATCACCGACACATGCAGATGATGTTCAGCCACAGTGATGAATGTGGTATTCGATTATTCGACCCGAGTCTGTAGGATGTGCACATGTGCCAAAAAGTGCCCCAAAACCCACTGATAATTCACGCAAACTCTTAGAAGGTATATATGCTAAGAATGATACACCCAGGAGGTAAACTTTAAACTTGAAACCAAAAACTAATGACCACTAATGCAACAAGGGAAAACAAAGACCCTGTAATACTAAGAGGATGTGCACATGTGCCAAAAAGTGGCTCGGGTGACCCGAGTTGATTAATCGATTACACCCTGGGGGGGGGGGAGATAGTACAAAGTGCATTAAACCGAGCCAAAAGCAGATCATATGAGAGGGAGAGGAGTACCGAGTACGTGAAAGCAAGGGAATGGAATGCACTGGGAGTAGAAGAAAGAAGTATAGGGACAATAGAAACATAAGAACAATAATCAAAAGCGAGCTCAATGCACTGCTAGACTAAGTAAAAAAAAACACCCCAAAACCCACTGATAATTCACGCAAACTCTTAGAAGGTATACATGCTAAGAATGATACACCCAGGAGGTAAACTTTAAACTTGAAACCAAAAACTAATGACCACTAATGCAACAAAGTGAAGGCAGTCAGGGAAAACAAAGACCCTGTAATACTAAGATGGCTCACTCCCTATCTCTCCCATCTAAATTTTGCAGTGCCACCTTGTGGTGGGTTTGATCAGCCCAGCTGCTGGTTGCTGTTTCACATGTAAACACATACAATTATATTATACATGAGATAGGTAAGTATGAATACACATCAATATGAAATTGTTATGAACAAATACACATCATCATCAGCATCATCATCATCATTGTCATCATCACACATCTTTCACATTCATATATACATTTATACATATAATATAGCACCTGTTTAACCAAGAGAACAGCCAGCGCACCAAGTGGTGGGTTTGATAATTTTGATTAGGCAGTACAGGCTGAGAGAGCCATCTTAGTATTATAGGGTCTTTGGGGAAAATAACTATTCGCAGCAATCAATGGTAGTCAGGTGGGGTGATGCCATGTCAGAACCTTTCCAAGTCAATAATGGTGTACGTCAAGGAGGGATATTGTCGCCCTATTTATTTAATATTTATGTGGATGACTTGTCGGAAAGGTTAAATTAGTGTAAAACTGGATGTATTAATGGATTATTACTGCTAAATCATTTTATGTATGCTCTGAATATGGAATGAGAAGCTGATATCAAATACAATACTTTTAAAAGTATGGTAATGATCATTCAGTCAAAATATGACAAGGATACTGTATTTCCTGATTTTGTTTTAACTGGTGCTCCCCTGTCAATCTCTACTGAAGTCAAGTACTTAGGACACTTTATGACTGATGACTTTAGAAATGACATGGATATAAAGTAGGCTATGCTCTGGACACAAACACAAACACAGTTTAATACTAGTCTCATGGCTAGGCAACTGCCCAGCCGGTCATAAAGTTTGAAAAGCAGGTGCGCACTGGCCAAACAGAGGGGCGCAGGCCACGAGCACAAAGTGGCGCTGCAGTAGCAGGTGGTCATGAGACCCAATTAGGCCAAGCCAACTTACTTTTCGTTGGCGCACAAGGTTTAGGCCAAGCCACTTCAATTCCGCACACACGCGGTTGGCTACTGCGCAGTAGATAATATAAACAATAACGGAGGATAGGCCGCTCCGCCCTTTATATATCGATAAGTACTTATCCTATCTATTAATAGACAGTGTCACAAGTTATATGCTCAGGGAAATACGCTCATCAGGAAATTTCATATGTGTACAGCTGATGTTAAGGTAGATTTATTTAGGACTTTTTGTACTCCCTTGTATACTGCCCAGATTTGGTGGAACTATATATAGAATGTAAAGCATTAGAAAACTGAAAGTAGCATATAATGACATTATGACGTTATTACTCCGTCTACCTAGGTATCACCCCTAGCCAGCTATTTGCAAATATTGATGTGCCAGCCTTCCAGGCTGTTATCAGGAATCTAATATTCAAATTTATTACTAGACTTGACAAGTCAGAAAATGCTATATAATACAGGGACTTGTGAAAATAGGAGAGAATGATCTCAGATTTACTTCTGCCATATGGAGGGAGGCATTGGTACAAACTACTGTATGTAGACCAACATTTTGATAATGATTATTATTGTAGTATTCATACTATTACTTGTATTTTATTCACATTCATTTTGATATCTACCCACTCTGGACTAATTTATGTAACTACCCTAATGTTGAGTCTGAAATAAAGTATTGAATTGAATGAAGGTAACAAAACAGCTAACCAATTGTAGAACTAACAGACTCATCGAAACATAAGAACAATAAACCGAACAAAGACCAGTTTGTGTCCGTTCAAGCTTTGAACATGCACAAAACTAGGAACGGATGTCACTGGATTGACGTCTACGGTTCTTGTCCGGTTTGAGTTCGTTTTGTCTGTTGGCTGTCCGTTTCATGTCCATTTCATGTCCGTTTCATTCTGTTTTATGTCCGTTCATCCAGCGGCCTTTGACCCGATGTCGCAACACTTTGACACATTTTAATACATTTTGATACTTATCACCACTGGACTAGACAATTCTGTCCGTTGCTGTGTGACAGCCGCTTAAGGCTTACAAACAGAGAAAGAATACATGCAGTAGATAAATACAAAGCAACTGAAAGTAATAGAATAAGGGGAACCCCAAGACTATTACTGTCGAGCGGCGAAAACATGTCATTGGACTTAACCGCTATGGGCAGCATAAATACACCATCACAACCCTAAGAAAAAACAAAACTAAAGACATGGGTCAGGTAAGTGGAAGGGTTCCACGAATTCAATAGCCACATGTTTGAGCTGACCAGACTCGGTGGCCGAATCGGTACAGCGCAGGCTTCCCGTGCATAAAGTTGGGAGTTTGAATCCCAGATGAGTCAAACAAATGACTTATAGAATTGATACTTGTCACTACCTAGCCTGGTGTTTGGCAATAATAGGATAGGATATGGACTGGTTAGCTCAGTATCAGGATAATGTGACTGTGTGGGTTTTCCAGTCATGGTGCCAGCGGCCTAGTCTTTCCAGTGGGATGGCACTATAAAAGCCACCATGAGTGCGCACTGTCACAAGTCGGTCCCATCCTGATATGACCTTAGATATTGCTAGGACGTAAAATAACAACAAACAAACAAACAAACAAAAGGATAGGCCTCTGCACGCTCTACTGCTATTTTCTGTAGTTGTTGACAATTCCGGATTTTCACAAACTCATTTGAGTGAGGGATTCGTGGCACGCGCTCACATATAAATAGCCTCGTCAGGTGGTGCGTACCTACCTGTCTGCCTGCATTACTACACGGACTACAAATTCCGCAACCGAAACACTCACCAGGGGGCCGAAACAAGGAAATGCAAGCTACCAACATCCTGTGGCAGTTAGGCGAAATAACAACCAAAGTTGGTGATACTAATTGGGACCACACACATCAGGGTCGGGCGGTTTTTATTTTTAATTTTTTAATTTGTTAATTTATTTAGATTTATCTGGCTAATGACGTAGATGTAATACGTAACTATGTTGCACAGATAAGGATCTGGAGAAGTCCGTAAAGGGAATCAGATTCCAACTATATGCTGATGACACAGTGATTGATACACACAACAAGCGCTAGCAGAAAAGAGAACAGCGATAAGATAAATGAGAGCTTTAGATAATTGATGTAAATCAGACGGGATTTCCATAAACCATAAGAAGTCAAAGGTCCTAGTGTTTGGCAAGGGGGGAACTTAACTATCACAATGAGGACCCAATAGGTTTGGGAGGAAAAGTTCTTAATTATCAAACCAATGCATTTTCAACAGCTTAAAAAAGAAATAACAAAGAAATCAGGTGCGGGCAATTTTATTTTTATTTGGCCTTCCTGTCAAAGATGGATGGAGGTGTGCAACACCTGTCAGTGAGAGCAAGGGTATGCTTGTCAGTGACAGCAATGCCATGCTTGTCAGTGACAGCAATGTCATGCCTGTCAGTGACAGCAATGCCATGCTTGTCAGTGACAGCCATATCATGCTTGTCAGTGACAGCAATGCTATGCTTGTCAGTGACAGCAATGTCATGCCTGTCAGTGACAGCAAAGCTATGCTTGTCAGTGATAGCAATGTCATACTTGTCAGTGACAGCAATGTCATGCCTGTCAATGACAGCAAAGCTATGCTTGTCAGTGACAGCAATATCATGCTTGTCAGTGACAGCAATGCCATGCTTGTCAGTGACAGCAATGTCATGCCTGTCAGTATGCTTCTCAATGACAGAAATGCCACGCCTGTCAGTGCCATCAAAGCTATGCTTGTTAGTGATTGCAATGCAATGCCTGTCAGTGACAGCAAAGCTATGCTTGTCAGTGACAGCAATATCATGCTTGTCAGTGACAGCAATGCTATGCTTGTCAGTGACAGCCATGTCATGCCTGTCAGTGGCAGCAAAGCTATGCTTGTCAGTGACAGCAATGTCATACTTGTCAGTGACAGCAATGTTATGCCTGTCCGTGACAGCAAGGGTATGCTTCTCAATGACAGCAATGTCACGCCTGTCAGTGCCCTCAAAGCTATGCTTGTCAGTGACAGCAATGCAATGTTTGTCAGTGACAGTAATGTTATGCCTGTCAGTGACAGCAAGGGTATGCTTCTCAATGACAGAAATGTTGTGCCTGTCAGTGACAGAAAAAGTATGCCTCTCAGTGACATCAATGTTTTGTCTATCAGTGTCAGCAAGGTTATGCCTGCCACTGTTAGTGACACTGGCAACAATGTTATGCCCGTCAGTGACAGCAATATCGTGCCTACCCGTGACGTCAAGGGTAGACCAAATGAAAGTGTCAAATTTGTAGCCTAGTATGCTAAATAAATTATTCAAATACTTATCTATCATAGCCTCCTACGTTTGGGGTGAATAACCAGACGGGATGGCCGAATGAGTTAGAGCGTCCGTCTCCCGTGTTGGTAGATCGTTGGATCGTGGGTTCGAATCCTGGTCGAGTCAAACCAATTGATACTTGTCGCTTCCAGATGCTCGGCATTATTAGGATAGGGCAAGGAGCAGTGGAATGAGGAAGACCAGTCGTCTGTGACTGAAATTTCCCTGCTGAAACAACTAATGTACCCCCAACAAAAAGATTTATGACATTATTTAGATTAATAGACTTTAAAAGTTTAATTGAACACTTTCTGTGGCTGCCATCTTGTATTTTTTTGTATTCTCTCCCAGTTTCTCAGCTTCGCTTCAATATAGATAAACATCGCGCACTTGAACCACCACGTCCACAGTTAACTCCTACTGAAGCAGTTTTTGTTTGGATTTAGGCAGGGTTGTCATTCACCCCTACTCTGAATAAGGGTGAGTCCCTTATCTAGAAAATACAAGAAAATGTGGACAAGGGGTTCAAGAGCCTTGAAAAGCAAAGAAAGCCAATCAACAGACCCAAAACCACAAAACATCCCACAACAACGCATGGCCAATGAAAGTCACTTCCGAAAAAAAACAACAACAACTTTGGGATGTGCGTGTGTGAGGCAAAGGAGGTTCCACTTTTCTATGAATTTCGCGAAAATGAGAAAAGTGTTTGCTTTTCTTAAAGCGGCTGCCACACCTCACCGGATTGGGGGAAACGGACAGAAAATGAACAATGTCAATTTTGTGTCTGTACAAGTTTTGAACATGCACAAAACTAGGAACGGATGTCGCCGGACTGACGTCAACAGTTCTTGTCCGGTTTGAGTTTGTTTCGTCCGTTCGCTATCCGTTTATGTTTGTTTCATGTCCGTTTCATGTCCGTCCGTCCAGAGGCCTTTGACTCGATAGCACAACATTTTGACACATTTTAATACATTTTGATACTTATCACCACCGGACTAGACAATTCTGTCCCTTACTCAATCCGGTGATGTGTGACATGGGCTTTAACCATCTCGGGCCCTTTTCAAGGACGTGTGTGTGTGAGGGATGAGGGATGGGGGGTGGAGGATGGGGAGCTTTGGAAAGCTCAAAAGTTCACCTTTCTTTCAATCGAGGAAATACAAGTATTATTAGCGAAGACACAAATATTAGCTGTATTTTTCTCCACCAGCCATAACCCCCCCCCCCCCGCCCCCCACCACCACCACCAAACCCCACCCCCTACCCACCAAAGCCAGGACATTTATTTAAACCAGGGGACAGGAGTGAAGCTGTATTTCATCATTTAATCAGAGAAGGGGGACCATTACGTGATAAGGCATCGTGTATATTGGTTGGTTGTTGGAGTTTTACGTCCTGGCAACATCTATGGCCATATCAGAACGCACTTATGGCGACTTTATAGTGCTGCTCCACTGGGAAATCAGGTTGGCGGCACCATTACCTGATATCCCACTCAGTCACATTATCCTGACACTGAGTCGTACATATTGTGTTTGCAGGTTGGTGAGATGAGGGTGTGTTGTATGGTGATTGGTTGATTGGTGGAGTGGGGTGTGGTGGGAGTATTTGATTGATTGGGGGTGGTGGGTGTGTGGGTTAGATATGGTACTCCATCTTTGATTAGTGCTTCAGTACAAGTAAAGCTTGTCTTATTTAGCGACACCTCTAGAGCATATTGATTTTTATTGTCGGCTATTGGATGTCAAACATATATGGTCATTCTAACATATTTCTTTTGAGCAAACCCGCTGCCGCCACATTGGCTACTTTTTCCGATAAGCAGCAAGGGGTCTTTTATATGTACTTTCCCACAGAAAGTACAGCACATGCCACAGCCTTTGATGAACCAGTTGCAAACCGCTGGTTGGAACGGAAAATAGCCCAAACTGCAAATAGGTCCACTAAGCAGGATCGAACGGATGACCACCACTGTCACAGGCGGACACTCTACCACCTGAGCTAGGTCCCGCTCCTGGATTAGTGTTTCAGAAATAGCATTATACAGCTTCTTTAAAAAACTAATAATGACATACGGGTCAATCTAAGAAACTGTGTACCACATATTTGGTTCCCACATTACATTATTAATGACTTTGCCTTTTTTTTGTTGGGTAGTAAGTCAAATATATATATTTAATCTATTCCAATATATATATTTAATCTAAGCTATATATATTTAATCTATTCCATGAAAGATATTGTAGTAGTCAGCACTGACCTCTCAGGAGCCGCATAGATAGGTAGGCGTGGGTTCTGTGGTGACATCCGGGAGCCTAGGTGGTCTAATGGTTAGCACACTGGCCCAGAGTGCAAAGAGATGTGGGTTTCAGTCGCACTCTAGGCGCAATATTTCCCATTGTCATCACCCCCCATGACACTAGTCCGTGACCATGATCCTGTACAAGCTACATGCTGTATAGTTGGTGAACCTACCCTGTGTATGTATATGTAAGTGCATTGTCTGTATGTATGTAATTGTAAGCATTATAAGACTTACAATTCCAGCGGGACGAGAGTAGTCTGCGCTGACCTTTCAGGCAAGGAGCCGCATAGACAGGTAGGCGTGGGTAGTGTGGTGACATCCAGGAGCCTAGGTGGTGTAATGGTTAGTACACTGGCCCAGAGTGCGAAGAGATGTGGGTTCGAGTCCCGCTCTAGGCACAATATTTCCCATTTTCATAACCCCCACGACAATATCCAAAATATACTTATATCATTTCATGCTAAAGTGAAAATATGAAATTTTGTATATCGATGCTGAGCATCTATCCAATCTTTTTTTTTCAACTTTTTTCTTGTAAGTCGCAATCGTTTGGTTTGACTGTAATCAATCAAATCTGGTTTGAATTTGTTGTGTTTGGTAAGATGATGTTATGCATGTGTCTTACACATGTGTTTTTAATGGCTTTCTCAATCTGTTTAAGATCAAAGTAAAAAACTGAAAAAGAAAAATTCAACTCTGACATATGCGCAACATATAAACCTTCATATGAACATGGATTCGGCTATTATTTGGAATGGTTTCTGCTATTATCTGGAATATTTCCACTTTTGGTTTCCAGGTCACAAAAGTGGTACACTGAGAATGACCCATTACAGAGAGGATAGCCGAATGAGTTGAGTGACTGCATCCCATTTTTGGTAGGTCGTGAGATTGGAACCATAGATTCAAACCAAGGCTGAGTCAAACCAATGATTTACAAATGTATAATCATCGCTACCTAGCCTGGCGTTTGGCATTACTAGGATAGGGAACAGTGGAATGGTTAATCAACTCATGTACCACTCTCCTAATAGACCTGTCACACTACGATGTATCTCGCCAACACGCAAAAAAGTCGAGAAACGTCAAACTTTTCGGCGCGGTGGGAAAAAGTTTGACGTCAGCGGAATGTCTTGGTAGCGTGCGGCTGACGTTGTGGTAACGTATATCGACGCGTGAGAAAAAAAAAGAAGTTTTAGTGCGCTGTCCTGATATGACCTTAGATGTAGCTAGGATATAAAACAACACAGCAACAATTTGGCGCAACGTGTGGTAACGACCCTCACGCGCGCGCGCCATCTGCCTAGCATTCGCATAACATTATTCCAGCAATCTCCACGTGCTCCTAACGTAGCCGTAATATTGGCACCCACGCATTGGCGCGCATTGTCGGTCGTCGAAAGTTTTGTGCTTGCGCCGGCGTTCCTCGCCGACCGTCGCCGTCCATCAACATGTACCGATGTGTACCGACGCACGCCTAACGCATGCGTAATGCTTCCAGACGTCTCCCGACGTTTCACCAAAAAGTGACACACGTCGACGCGCATTGGAGAGAAGCGTCGTAATGTGACAGCCCCATAAATGCTATCCCATTGATCCTACAGTTGCAAGTTAGATACTGGTACACCCTCTAACATTTATTGTTGTACAAAAGGAATACTATTATTTTTAAATGGGGAAATCGCCTCATAAGTATTATACTTCTGCTTTCTCCCTTTTCATGTGAAAATTACTGATAAGTCACTGTTGAAGCATCGGATATCCAACATTTCAACATGCATGCCCAAATCAAATTGGCACATTTTCACTTCAATTATCTTCAAAGTTAACTCATTAAAATAAAACTTACATCAAACTAAAATAGTAGATCATTATTATGAACATAACATATTTATTTAAAAACAATGGCAGTAATTTGAAAATATTGGATTTTGCAACTTTAATAATCCTTATTTGCGCATGATCGAAGAGGAGGAACTGGAACCTGACCTTTTAGCATTGGGCAGTAGTAGGTAGGCAATGGATACTTTCTGTCCAGACTCTACTTCGTCCACATCACTTCCATCTCCCTTCAGCTGCCGGTCTCCTCTCATGGTTTGATCTAAAAACAAATATTGCAGGGAGAGGCTGGCCAGCTTTTCACCTCCTACCGCCACTACTCCATTCATGTCTCCTGCTCGCCGACTGGTCACAACAGAGCTAGGAGTCATGGCTCTTTGACTCAACTCGCCTTACTTCTCTTTCCTTAAATCATACCCATTCTTATTTTTCTTCTCCCGGGCTTACCTCTCCCCGATCAAGGGCATGTGTTTGCTTGGTTGGGACCCTTTTCTTTTTTTTCGCTGCTGCTCTGTTCTCTTCGACTGTGAATCCCACCTTTTCCCTTCCTGACCTCTCCAACCCTTTGGCGCCCAGACTCAAGTCGATTTGGTTGTGTACGATAAAAAGTCTATGACTTTTACCATGTTCGGACCCATTTATCAGTGACGTTCCTAGTGCCACAGTTTTGCTGTTTGTTTGTTGTTGTTTTACGTCCTAGCAACATCTAAGGTCATATCAGGACCGGTACCGACTTGTGACAGTACGCACTCATGGCAATTTTATAGTGCTGCCCCACTGGGAAATCAGGTGCCGGCACCATGACCCGATATCCCACTCAGTCACATTATCCTGACACCGAGCTAACCAGCCCTTGCCCTATCCTAATAATGCCGAGCACCATGCTAGGAAGTGACAAGTATCAATTTTTAAGTCATTGCTTTGACTCGACCAGGAACCAAGCTCGCAAACTCCCGATCTTCCGCACATGAGGCCTGTGCTCTATCGATTCGGCCAGTTTTCCAGCTTGTAACCGAGAGATTACAAATGCCCCTTTTTCTTTGTTTGTTTATTTAGCGACCCCCACCAGCACAAAAAGCAAACATCGGCTTTTGGGTGTCATACAATGGTTAAGTTATATCTGACTAAAAAAAACCAGGTTTAAAACAGGTAAAATAGAACACAGAAAGTGCACAAACTCCCCAGACACAACAATAGTCAATGGACAGTTGAATGGAGATAGGACCGTGATAGGACCTTAGATGTTTCCAGGAGGTAAAACTCCAATGAAGCAAGCATCAGCAGGTGGTGTGGTCATTAAGTTCTGATTGTGCGAGCCCCCCCCCCCCCCCAATCTCCCCAAGGGGAGCGTCTCCCCAGGGGGCGTGCTAACGTGGAATGCCAGCACTCATTAAGTGTCCAGCAAATATTCTATTTGACAACATTTAAAGTTGCATAATGCGTCGATCTAAACCGAAATCATTCTTCTGAGTTAAATATAACACAATTATAACTTATTCTAATTACTTTAGTTCTGAGTCGCCTTTGCGGTAATCGGTCCTGATATGACCTTAGATGCTGCTAGAACGTTAAACCCCAACCCACTACAATAACAACGCAACATCCTTTGTGATGATTGATTAACAGTAGGGATATTTGGAGTGCAATTTTGTTGTTGTTGTACATTAGTTGATTAAGCAGGGGAAATTTCAATCGCGGACGATTAGTCTCCCTCATTCCACTGCTCGATGCCATATCCTAGTAATGTCAACTGTCAGGCTAGGAAGTGAAAAGTATCAATTTTTAAGTCATTCATTTGACTCAACGAGAGTTTGAACCTGGGGTTTGAATCCCATTGTAAAAAGGCTAAGGCTCGAATCTGTGGTTGTGTAGGCAGGCTATAGTGAAATCAATACAGGCAAAGAGAAAGGAAGAGTATAAAGTGTAAAGAAGAAGAGAGTCAAGCCCTCTGGTTTATTATTTATATGGTTACATGGGTTCATTGTAGAGTATCACCCCACCCCTTTCCCCCAATGGAAAACAAGCATTCTTGGCCCTATCAATAGGGATCCAGCATTCCTGGTCCCCATGGATACCAGTGGTCTGCCCACCACCACCAAGCTGTATGGCCCATGGCCACAACCAACCTCGCCTTTGAGTGTGGTGATCACTATCCCAGCAGAGAGGGGGTAGGCCCTGAGTGCACTCACACCCAGACCTGCCAGCACCACTGTGTCTATTTACATCCCACTCAGGCACCACCAGCCCATACATATATATATTTAACCGTTCGGCTATTTCGCCCCCGCCTAAGGTGAGCCTACGTGTTAATTTATGTAATTATTTCCATGGGAATTTCCTGGGCCTGGTGCGGGCCACTGCCGCAGCCTCTCGTCCCATCTGCCAGTTGACCTCCTCCGTCAGTGTAATTATCGGGCTAAGGGCGGACAGCCAGAGTATCACAGAAATACGGTTCCGTCCCTCCCCGCATTTAATATAACAAAGCAGTTACTTATTATTTCAACTAACTGGCTCTCCTCCCCGCCATTCGGTGTGAGTTAATATACTTCAATTAATCCAGAACTAAGCAGACACCCCCCGTGTTGCTGCTGCTGTCTCTGATAATCAGCCTAAGTAAATTAATGTCTTATTTTCAGCCAAATATCACTATGTTAATTCTGTTAATATGTCTATTAATATCCCCACAGAAGGGCGTATCGGCTGCATAAGGCCTATCAGGCATAAGGCCCTTAATTACATATAAAACTATCGAATAGCCAGTTGACCATAGTGGTTAATATACAAGAAAACTGGAGAATAGTAAAGAATGCAAGGAACATTCCAATTTACTTTTTAAGAGCTCACGGCTTTATTCTTACGCTAATAGTACAATCCGTTTCTATAATCTCAATAAATACCCCTCAATATGTCCCTTCCCATCATATTTACTTTAATACTCTTCCGAATTCTGACAATAAAAGCCTAAATCTCATCTTAAAGTACATCAGAGCATGCAAAAACACGTCCGATGGGTCTGAGCCCAAGCGCTCGATCTTCCACCATTGCTAGGAAAGTCACAATTGACGTCTCCTAGCAACACGTTACGGCTGTGAACCCGGCCACGCATTTGATGGCCAATGCGGGCTTGTCCCAGCGAGCAGCCCACATTTTCAAATGCGGGTTGCTCTGCCCAAGCCCACAATGGTCATACTCATAGCTCGAGTGTAGTCTCACCCACTTCATATATATATATATACATACATGCAGCTGGTCACCTACACCGATCAGTAATAGAACATTTGCATTCCCCCCTGTGGTGAATATCGGAATATTTTACACCATGGTTTACCAAAACGGGAGGCGGATGCTGAACTCATTCGGCCACCTATTCCACTGCATACATACCAGCTGAAGCCAAGTTTGGTGAGGTTATGGGTGAGTGTGAGG
The DNA here is from genome assembly GCA_030323885.1 of Branchipolynoe longqiensis. Classification (NCBI taxonomy): domain Eukaryota; kingdom Metazoa; phylum Annelida; class Polychaeta; order Phyllodocida; family Polynoidae; genus Branchipolynoe; species Branchipolynoe longqiensis. Next base: position 86,003,198 of record CM059192.1, read on the forward strand.
GTGAGGGTTGAGGGTTGGGGTGGGAGGGGATTGGGGAGGGGAAGGGTGTGGAGATGGGGATGGTTGGGGGGGAATGGTTTGGGGAAGGGGAGTGTTGAGGGAAGGGGAGGGTTTGGGGGAGGGTTTGGGGGAGGGGAAGTTGGGGGAGGGGGAGGGGAGGGGAGGGGGAATGTTGGGGGAGTGTTTGGGGAGTGTTGGGGGGGAGGGTTGGGTGTCGGCGTCAACCCAACTCTCGATATTACATGCGATAGTGACACCACTTACTGTCACTTCTACATTCTTTGCCGCCCACCAGAAACCACGCTATGCCCGAGTGACACCACTTACTGTCACCTTTGAAGTATTTGCCCAACCCTGGATATTGCATGCGATAGAGTGACACTACTTACTGCCACTTCTACAATCTTTGCCTAACTCGCGATATTGCTTTCGATAGTGTGACACCACTTACTGTCACTTCTACCGTCTTTTGCCGCTCACCGGAAACCACGCTATGCCCGAACCCAATAAACACCAATCAGAGCTGGATGGCCACTTAGCAGAAAGACAAGAAATTGCCGGCCGGAGTTGCATTAGTACCGGCCACTCGGGTTGCACGAGGCAGGAGTCTGAGCAAATAGGAACCGGTGTGGGGTGTCGGGGGTTGGGGGGGGGGGGGGGTGAAGAGGGGAGTCGGCTGGGGGGGGTAGGAGGGGGAGCGAGGAAGGGGGCAGGGGGGGAAGGGTGTGTGGTGGTCAGCGATAGGAGGATGCTACATTGGTTGGGGTGGGTGGGGGCGAGGTGGAGGAGAGGTTACATTGTCGGGGCGGGGCCGTGCGGGGGAAGTGGGTGGGAGGGAGGAAGTGTATGGTGTCGGTTGGTAGGAAAGGTTACATTTGGGGGGGGGGGAGGGGAGGGGAGGGGGAGGTGTCGGCGGTAGGGGTGTGTGAGGAGTCAGCGATAGGAGGAGGTTATATCGGCCGTGTGGTTGGAGGGTGCGGGAGGGGACTGGTAGGCGATAGTAGGAGATTACATTGGAGGGGTGGGGGCGGGGGAGATGGGGTGTTGGTTATAGAGTGAGCGAGTGAGCGATGGAGGGGGGGGGGGCGAAGGGAGAATGGTGTCAGCGAGGGAATGGGGATGAGGCGAGTTGGAAGGACGGAAGGACGGAAGGAAGGGGGGGGATGGGACGACCGGGGTAATAGGGGAAGCAGTGGTGGGAACGGGGCCAAGGAGTTACTGGGGGGGAGGGTGGGCAGGGGGGGGTGAAGGGGGTGTTGGTGGAGGTGGGAGGGGGTTAGGGCGAGCGGTGGTAATATTGGGGCAATATGGGGTGGAAGGAGAGATGAGGGGAGGATTTTTCGGGTGTGGGGCGGGGCGCGGGGCACGGGGTGAAGGCCGCTAGAGGCTCGTAGTGCGGGGCGGCAGAGGGGAGCGGGGAGTGGGGAGTGGGGAGCGGGGCGTGGGGCGCAGGGAGCGGAACGGGAGCGGGGAGTGGGGCGGGGGGAACAGGGAGCGGGGCGCGGCGGCGGGAGCAGTGAGCGTGGGCGGGGGCGGGGGAGCGGGGCGAGCGGGGGCAGCACGAGGCGCGGGGCGGAGCAGGCGGGGCGTGGGCAAGGGGATCGGGGCGCGGGGCGCGGGGCGCGGGGCGCGGGAGCGCGCGGGGCGGCGTGCGCGGGGCGCGTGGCGCGCGCGGGGGCGCGGGGCGCGGCAGCGGGGCGCGCGGTCGCGCGCGGGCGCGCGGGGCGCGCGGGGCGCGGGGGCGCGGGCGCGCGGGCGCGGCGGGGGCGCCGCGGGGGCGGCGCGGGGCGCGGGGCGCGCGGGGCGCAACAGGGGCGCGCGGGGGTGCGCGCGGGGCGCGTGGGGCGCGCGGGGCGCGCGGGGGCGCGCGGGGGCGCGCGGGGGCGCGCGGGGGCGCGCGGGGGCGCGCGGGGGCGCGCGGGGGCGCGGGGCGCGCGGGGGGCGCGCGGGGCGCGCGGGGCGCGGGGCGGGGGGCGCGGGGCGCGCGCGCGGGGCGCGCGGGGCGCGCGGAGCGGAGTACGGCGGGGCGTGGGGAGCGGGGAGTGGTGCGCGGGGAGCGGGTGGCGGGAAGTGGTGCGCGGGGAGCGGGGAGCAGGGAGCGGTGCGCGGGGAGCAGGGAGCGGTGCGCGGGGAGCGGGGAGCGGGGAGCGGGGGCGGTGAGTAGTGCGCGGGGAGCGGGAAGCGGGGAGTGGTGCGCGGGGAGCGCGGAGCGGGAAGCAGTGCGCGGGGCGCGGGGAGTGGTGCGTGGGGAGCGGGGAGCGGGGAGTGGTGCGCGGGGAGCGGGGAGCGATGAGTGGTGCGCGGGGAGTGGGGAGTGGGGAGCGGGGAGCGGGGAGCAGGGAGTGGTGCGCGGGGCGCGGGGCGCGGGGCGCGGGACTGACTGGGGATGCCAGAGGCGGGCAATGAGGGGGAGACACCTGAGATCGGGTATGAATCCTACATGATCGCTGCCCAACGCAGGTGTGCACCGCCCCCCGCAACCGGATCCCCAGGGAACACTGCCTCCCGGTCTCCCATCCCTCGACACACCGCACAGCATACCACGGCACAGCATACCACACACAATACACCAACCCAGCAGTGCCTGCAGCCGGGGTGTGTAGTGTGTGTAATGGTGTGTGGTGTGTCCTATGTGTGGTGTGTGGTGTGTGGTGTGTGGTGTGTGGTGTGTGGTGTGTGGTGTGTGGTGTGTGGTGTGTGGTGTGTGATGTGTGCTGTGTGGTGTGTGGTGTGTGCTTTGTGTGGTGTGTGGTGTGAGTATTGTTTATGGTGTGTGCAGTGTGGTGTGTGTGGTGTAAGTAGTGTGTGTTGTGTGTTGTGTTGTGTGTGTATTGTTTGGTTTGTGGTGTTGTGGTGTGTTGCTTTGTGGTGTGTTGTGTGTACATTGTGTGTGCATTGGTGATGTATGGTGTGTGATGTGAGGTATGGGTTGTGTGATATGTGTGGTGTGTGGTGTGCATAGTGTGTGTATTGTGTGGTGTGTGGTATGTATGGTGTGCGTATTGTGTGGTGTGTGTATTATATGTGCATGGTGTGTGCTATGTGGTGTGTGCATGGCGTGGTGTGTTGAATGCGTGCTGTTTGGCATGGCATGTGTAGTATGAATCGAGTGGTGTTTGGTGTGTGTGGTGTGGAGTGTGGTATGAGTTGTGTGTGTGAATATATTGATATTGTGCCCTGTGGTGATGTGGCGGGGGGGGGGGGGTCGATTTGTGGGGATGCTACGTGGAGGTAAGTTGTGGGTGTAGAATCAATTACTATCATAGGGGTGAGGTGTATAATTTACAGCGTCATCAAAGGCCAGTTGCTCTCATACCATGTCTATGTGGTGTGGGAGGTTAAAAATCCCTTGGGTCGGTAAAAGTGGAGGCTCGGGCTTTCTCTCGACAAACTGTCTAATGGTGAAAACAAGTCTATTCAGACTTATTCATGATAGGCAGTATAAATCTTCAAGAAAAAAAAGAAAAGAAAAAAGGTGAAATGTGTTAATATGTGAGGTGAAATGTGTTAATATGAATTATAAATGAAATATCAGCTGTAGTAGTAACTGTGTACACTTCCAGTCCAATAAAATTAGCATGCATTCAGTGAATATGGATTGCATGGTTCTAGAATTTTCTTTAAACAATTTTTCCTTCTTTCCTGTTTTTCCTAAAAAAAAAAAAAATTGAATCTATAACAAATATTTAAAAAAAAAAAAAAAAATTGAATCTATAACAAATATATATACTTATTTTCAAATACAGATATATATAGTAAATATGCAAATCGGTGGATTTAATCACAATCTATTACGTTATTAGAAGACAATACAATTAGCTTAGTTCAGCTATCTCTGGCTGGACCCTCATTAAAAGGGTCCTCCCCTTTATTAAGACAACATTCTGTGCAGGTGATGAAGATTTTAGGGAAGCACGGATGTACATCAACTCCCCTGGGGACCAGACGGGATGGCCGAATGAGTTAGAGCATCCGTCTCCCATGATGGTAGATCGTGGGATCGTGGGTTCGAACCCTGGTCGAGTCAAACCAATGACTTAAACATTGATACTTGTCGGTTCCTAGCCAGGCGCTCGGCATTATTAGGACAGGGCAAGGACTGGTGTGCTCAGTGTCAGGATAATGCGACTGAGTGGGATACCAGGTCATGGTTTCCCAGTGGGACAGCACTATAGAGTTGCCATGAGTGCACACTGTCACAAGTCGGTACCCATCCTCATATGACCTTGGATGTTGCTAGGATGTAAAACAACAACAAACAAAACAACAAACAAACTGAACTCCCTTGAGTTATTAGTCCCCCTCGTTGGAGGCAGTGAGCTGGTAGCCAAGGCGCTCCAGCCCAATGGTGTGAGCAATTGACAAAGCGCGCACTTGCAAACCTAAGAACTGCTCCTCCCATAGGCTGCGTGCTTCCAAATACAAAATAATATAATCTTAACACATCGACGCATATCGCCATCAGTGGCCGTCTTATATTAGTTAACGACCTGACTAACACATAGTAACCAATATATATATATATATATATATATATATATATATATATATATATATATATATATGTGGTCAACATCTAGATAATACAGGTGGACTCCATTCAAAATAATATTCGAATAACGAGTTATACATCAGATAGGACATGGTGTCCCTACTACGACTCTGACAACAGAGGGGCGAGGGGGGTCTGACGAGGCCGGGCGAAGAGGTCACTTGATGTACATACATATATATATGAGTAACATCAGAGGAAGTTGTGACTGCCCCCCCCCCCACCCATAACCATACACACACCGGAATTTGGTAGTTTTTAACCAAGGGGCAGGCAGGTATTGAGGCGGTGCCAAATTATGGTTTTATCGCATGGATCTTAGGTATGTTAAGAATAAGGCAGGGCATCACTAACACTACTCTGTCAACAGTAGGGACCAGGGACCAGGGACCAGGAGAGGTGGCGAAAAGACGCCACCTAACGACTTTCTGGGCGCTGAATGACCTCAGCCCCAAGGTCAACCAACCCGCCGTCCAAATATCGTCTGCTATTCCCGCCTTCCGGTACCGGTGTCGTCGTGGTCGAGGCGCCACCTGGCCGCGGCGGCGCGAAACACCTGCCGGGGTCGAATGAATGAGAAAATGGAGCGCCATTGGCCCGTCCGGCAGCGGAAAGGCCCACGTTGAAAGAATGTGCGCACCCGCTCATTGTGCGCAATGATTTATGGGTGCATCCCATTGTTAATTGCTGTTGGCCAGGCTTGTTGCCTTGCCAATAGAAGGGGTAGTGGGGGCAGTCACTACTTCCTCTGACGTCACTTGTGTATATATATTCAAATCAAGTAGCCTCTTCCTAGCCTCTGTGCCTCTTCCCTCCCTTTCCCTCGTCCCATCAGCCATTATCTCACCCGTCTTCCCTTTCCTTCTTGTTCTCTTCCCATCCTCTCCTCATCCCTTATTTCCTCTCTCCCCTCATGTTCCTTCCCCCTTCCCTCCCCTCCCCTCCAATTCCCCTCCCTTCCTCTCTCCCCCTTCCCCTCCTTTCCTATTCCCTCTCTGCCCTGCCATCCCCGCCCCTCTCCTTCCCCATCTTCCATCACATCCTTATCTCATCCCTCTACTCTCCTCTTCACTCCCTCCTTCACCTTCTCCACTCTATTCCCTTACCCTCCCCTCCATTCTTCCCCCTCCCTCGCCCATCCACTCTTCTGTTCCCTCCGTCAACTCCCTTCCTGTCACCTCCTTCCCTATCTCCCGCTTTCCTCCTCTACCCCATCCCCTCTCCCCGCCCTTTCCCATCCTCTCATTCCCCTTCATTCCTCCCTCCTTTCCCTCCTCCCCTCTCCCTCTTCTCCCATCCTTTCCCCTTCCTTCAGTTCCCCCTCCTCTCAACCCTCCCCTCTCTATTCTTCCTCATCCTCCCCTCCTCCTCCTCCACCTTCCCCTTTCCTCCTCCCCCTTCCCTCATTCCCTTCTCCTCCCCCTCTCCCCTCACTTTCCGCTCCTCTCTTTCTCCACCCCTTTCCCTATCCCTCTCTCCTTCTCTCTCCTTCCACCCCCTCCTCTCCCTTCCCCCTTCCCCCACCCCTCCTCTCCCTTCCCCTCCACCACACCTCCAACCCCATTTAGCCGATGTCTACCGGTTTACCTAAGACTTTCCGAACCGGAAATTACAAATTACCCCCCCACCCCTAAATCCACCTATTGAAACACCCACACACCAACCCACACCCATCCCCTGAACTCGCACAATGAGATAAAAGGCCAACTACAGATAACAACTGTCAGAGTAACACAATCTCACGTCATCATACCTGCTCTGTCAGCTTTATAACACCAAGCACTGGCCATGGACACCCGGATACTTATGATGCCGGAGGGGGGGGGGGGGCTAATCTTAAATAACATTAGATAACAGATTGGTTGGTTGGTTGTTGGAGGTTTACATCCTGGCAAAATCTAAGGTAATATCAGGAGGGGGAGATAACAGATTCACCCCATACTTGCAGTAGGGGGTGAAAAAACAACCCATTAGAAAAAGTGGCAAAAGGCTAAATGAAATGAGCACATCAATTCTTAATTTAAAGCCGTGTTTACACGGGCGAGTTAAGTCGCTTCATATTAATCGCCTTGCCTAGTTTGCCTCACATTCGCCGTGTAAACGCGACTCTGAGGCGGATTAGGGCTGATTCGCTTCATATGATTCACTTTATGTACACCACCTCGCGAGGTGGTTTATATGAAGCGAACTAGCTTAAGCACTGGTTCGTATGGACTTGCTCATGCGCAGATATCGATTTCCGCCTTAAACCGCTCCGTGTGTAGACGCGACACTAAATCGATTCATATAAATCGATTTGCCTAATTCGCTTCACAATTGCCCGTGTAAACACGGCTTTAGACGCACAATATATTCTTCATATACATTTTCACATTTACCCACTACGTTTGAGTTGAGAAATAACATGTAGTTTAATCAACTCTAAAAGTGAAATCAATAGTATTCAGTTGTTGCCATCTTGTCTTTTTGCACTCTCTCTATCCCACTTCACTAACTGTGTGCCAATATAAGTAGCCCTTTGATACTGGAACCAGGAATTCCACTTCCCGTTCCATACTAAAGCAATTTTCGCCCGTATTTAGACTACGTTGTCATTCACCCATACTAGTCTACTGTACGTAGGGGTGAATCTTTTATCGAACCTAATATGTGTGCTTAGTAAGCCCCTGACGGGTGCCACGCCCCCTAGCGGGCTCCATCTTGCATGACCCACAGGTAGGCGACAAGGGCGCAAGTGGTGGGGTTGGAGTCGGGGGGAGGGGGGGGGGGGCTACTGGAGGGGCGGCTACTGGAGGGGGTGGCTACTGGAGGGGGGCTACTGGAGGGGCGGCTACTGGAGGGGGGCCACTGGAGGGGGGCTACTGGAGGGGGGGCTACTGGAGGGGGGCTACTGGAGGGGGGGCTACTGGAGGGGGGCCACTGGAGGGGGGCTACTGGAATGGGGGCTACTGGAGGGGGGGCTACTGGAGGGGGGGCTACTGGAGGGGGGGCTACTGGAGGGGGGGGGGGCTACTGGAGGGGGGCTACTGGAGGGGGGCTACTGGAGGGGGGCTACTGGGGGGGCTACTGGAGGGGGGCTACTCGGGGACCGCCGGGACCTTTAAGGTGCATAGTCTGATGATTTTGAGTTTCTGTCATTTTCTGAGATAAATATATTAGGTTGCTCGTTATAACCTAGCTTACTTTAGTTTGAAGTAACTTTGATTTTAAATGGCTAATTTGGTAGATATTTGAAGTGCAAACATGCTAAATTAATTTTGGCAAGCATGCCAACACATAGATAAAAGATTCACCCGGTACTTGTACGGGTGAAGACCAGCCTTATATAAAAATGGTCGAAAAATCAGCCTAATGAACTGAGTCTTTATGAGAGCCTAATTTCACAATATAAGAAGCAACATTTATTCTTTGTAGATGTCTTCATATTTACCCGCTACCTTTGAGTTGAAAAATATAATAAAATAGCCAGTTTAATACGATTTAAAATTGTAATCGACGGCGTTCTATGGCCGCCATCTTGGATTTTTGCATTCTCTCCAAATCTGTGCCAATATATGTAGCCATTTGATCATGGAACCACAGTTTCTACTTCGTGTTCCATACTAAAGCTATTTTCGCCCATATTTAGAATACGTTGTCATTCACCCCTGTACTGGAAGTATGGTGAATCTTTTATCTAGCCAACACCATCACACTACAGGTTTCTGCAGTAACAAGGTTCTATTCTATTGCCCATTATTCCCTTCTATGTGGAGATAAAAAGCTGATAAAGGTTTGACAAGTGCACCAGTATCTAAATTAGATATGTAGAATGAAATCTAGATAATTGTTTCGGTTTTGAAAATTTAGTTTTCATCGGACTATGCAGCTTTAATGAAGTTGGATGGTGGGTTATTGGATTTTTACATCCTGGCAAAATCTAAGGTCATATCAGGACGGGTACCGACTTGTGACAGTGTGCACTTCTGGCAACTTTATAGTGCTGCCCCACTAGGAAATCAGGCCACTGGCACCATGACTCAATATCCCACTCAGTCACATTATTATGACACTGAGCTAACCAGTCCTTGCCCTATCCTATTAATGTCAAATGCCAGGCTAGGAAGCAACAAGTCTCAATTTTGTAAGTCATTGGTTTGAGTCGACCGGGAATTGAACTCCCGATCTACCGCATGGGAGGCCTGCGCTCTACCGATTCGGCCACCCAACGTCCGGTCATGGCGTTAAGGAGGCAGGCCATGTCTGATTCCTACCGGAAATGGTTCGCGCATGCGCCCTCTTGTGGCCGCTGCCCCACCGCCACCGCCGCAGATATTTATTTGCAGTCACGTCATACTTGACGCCGAGTGCGCGAGACCGGAAGTTTGTCCCCCCTCCCACATGACCGGTAGGTCGGTACTTCCGGTTAGCAGCTCGAGGCAAAACTATTAGTAGTCGATGTTTGCAATGTGGTGTTTACACCGATCTGTGCGTATCTGTGTGTGTTGGAGCTCTACATCCTGACAACATCTAAGGTCATATCAGGATAGGTATGGACTTGTGACAGTGCATATTCATGGTGAATTTATAGTGCTGCCCCACTGGGAGATCACGCCACTGACACCATGACCTGATTTCCCACTCAAGTTACATTATTCTGACATCCACCCAACCAGTCCTTGTCCTATCATAGTATTGCCGAGCACCAGGCTTGGTAGCGATAAGTATCAATTTTGTAAGTCATTGGTTTAACTCGACCGGGATTCGAATTTTCGACCTTCCGCACGGGAACTGCGCGCTCACCAATTCGGCCACTCCTATGTGTTTATGTGGATCCTTACCTGAGAGGTAAGTGTCGACTACTGTATCCCTGTGGAATTATAACTCTTTTAAATGGCTTCTGTTGATAAGTTATTCAATGCTTGCGATTCATCATCATCATGCTGTCAGTCGCAATGCAACAAATACTGCTTTCATTGCTTAACTGTCGCTCTCCAATTAGCTCTCTGCTGTGAGAGTGTTATTTCGTGTGGTTGTCCATTACCTAAAAGCTGCTTGCAAAGTGTTGAAGTACTGCTGGCTTTTTTTGCAAGTTACTAGCGGCATTCTCTCGGGGAGCAAATAGAGGCCTCTATACGGGAAGAACACGTCAAGAGAGGCGCAAGCTTTTTGTCCCTGCAGTGGCTGGTCGGGAGATGTTGGGAGTTCCATTCATCACTGCCCTTAATGCTGCCACGGTTACATGGTTTTCTGTTAGGGTTTGCTCCCTTAGCCTTTGGTTCTATCAAGAACCTTTACCACGAGGCAATGGTTTACAACTTTGCAAGGCAGGGCATCAAACGCCCTGAGGTATTTTAGCACCTAAGGTATCAGTGGTACTGCAATACCTGCATACCACACACATACATACAAGACACTTACATAGTTATAGTATACACAGGGTAGGTTCAACACCCATACATCCCATAGTTTGGACAGGATTCAAGTCATCTTAACCAGTGTTAAAGGGATGATGAAAATAGGAAATATTGTCGCGAGCAGGATTAGAACTTTATTGTCATTCTGGGACTGGTCTGTGCTAAGCATTACACTACATAGGTTCACTGACTAGATGCCCCGTCCTGATATGACCTTAGATGTTGGTAGGACATAAAACAATAACAAACAAACAGACTAGACAGGGTGGCCAAATAAGTTGAGCGTCCGTCTCATGTTTTGGGAGATCAAGGGATCCGAACGCACGTGTTCATAGGTTCAAACCCCTGGTCGGGTCAAACCAAGGACTTAAAAATTGATACCTGTCACTTCCTAGCCTGGCGCTCGGCATTAAGAGGATAGGGCAAGGACTGATTGGCTCAGTGTCAGGATAATGTGACTGAGTGGGATATCAGGTCATGGTGCTGGCACCCTGGTCTCCTAGTGGGGCATCACTATAAAGTCACCATGAGTGTGCACTGTCACAAGTCGGTACCTGTCTTGATATGACCTTAGATGTTGCTAGGACATAAAACAACAACAAACAAACAAACAAAAACAACTCCATCGTCGAATTTCTCTGGCTGTGAATCGGCCCGGCAGTATATACGGACACACTCAGCACTACCAGCAGGCACTCGCCCCAACTCATTCAATGGGCGGTAATTGCGCCCAACTTCCGGTCCACATTCCCACAATGGGGAGGGAAGGGTTGCGCGAGGCCACTTCCGGTTGTAACCATAGCAACTTACAAGAGAGCAGTCGCGTTAGGCAAGGCTTGGTGGTATGTGCTTGAAGGGTTGTTTGGGGACAGGAAGGAGTTCAACCAGAGGTGGGCGGTCGGGGTGTGAGTGTGGGGTGTGGGTGTGGGTGGGGGTGGGTGGTGGTGATGGGTGAGGGTGGGTGTTGGGGTGGGTGATTGGGGTGGGGGTGCGTGGTGGGGGGTATGGTGGGGCGGGTGTTGGGGTGGGTGTGGGGGTAGGGGACTGTTGGGGTGGGGGCTAGGGTAGGTGGGTGGTGGTGGTGGGTTGTGGGAGGTTGTGGGGGATTTCAATCGCGGACAATTGGTCTTCCTCATTCCACTGCCCCTTGCCCTATCCTAGTAATGCTGAGCGCCTGGCTAGGTAGTGAGTGGTATCAATTATTAAGTCATTGGTTTGACTCGGCCAGGGTTCGAACTCAGGGGTCAAACCAATTGACTTATATTATGAAAACAATCCTACCCTGCTCCAGCCTCCCCAACCCTAGCTCCGATGGTGGCGCCACCACCCCTTCACACTGTAACTATATATATATTCATCATGGCACTACTATAGACCCCTTTCAATGTTTATAAACATTGTGTATGCGCGCAGCCTGGCTGCAGAACGAAGCCACACTGCCATTACGTTTGCCAGTATGTGCAGTGCAAAACGTTTATTTTATTCAAAATTAATAGAAATGCAGAACCCTAACCATATAAATTTAATATAATCTGTTCATTGAATATGTTTTCTATATGTGTTCCAAGCGGTTTGTGTCTGGGTGGTGTGGTTTTAGAGATATTTCACTTTCTCTGTATGAAGCATGCTCATACCCATTGAGTTTGCAGTGTGACAGTGTGTCATCCTGCAGCCAAAAGGCCCCTGCACTGACCTAGATACCTATGCTGACGTCGTATGAAATAGGTCTATATACTATCTACTAATCCAGTATGTAGTTCCAGATTTGGCCAAATCGGTGCCACCTGTGAGGGGCTCTGACCACTTGTATGCCAGCTGTACAGTATGACCCCATTATAATGCGATCGTTCAGGTCCATTTAATGCGATCGCGAACAAATCGGGGTCGCGTTTAATTGGGGTTGACTTTACTGAATTACCTTTGAATTAAAGAATTCTTGTTCCAATGAATCATCGAACCCAACGAATTCGCGTTAAATCAGGGTGCATTATAATGGTTGGTTGGTTGTTGGAAACATATGTCCTAGCAACATCTAAGGTCATATCAGGATGGGTACCAACTTGTGACAGTATGCACTGATGGCGACTTTATAGTCCTGCCCCACTGGGAGACCAGGCTGCCAACACCATGACCTGACAGTCACATTATCCTGACACTGAGCCAACCAGTCCTTTCCCTATTCTAATAATGCTGAGCGCCTGGCTACGAAGCGACAAGAATATATTTTTAAGTAATTGGTTTGACTCGACTAGGGTCCCATGATCCACTAAAACGGGAGAGGGATGCTCAACTCATTTGGCCATCCCGTCTGGTGCATCATAATGGGTCTTCACCATATACAGTAAAACCTTTCTAACCGACCACCTCCATAGATCGACCACTCCCCTATATCGATCGCATTATTTGGATCCCAAAAGATCGCCCATACAATACCGTTGTAATGATAAAAAAAAGCTCCCTAAACCGACCACCTCCCTAAATGGTCCCATGGTCGGTCGATTTAGTAAAACCTCTCTAAATCGACCGACCATGGGACCGACATTAAATCGTCTATTTAGGGAGGTGGTCAGGTAAGGGAGTTAAGAAAAATCATTACAATGGTATTGTATGGGCAATCATTTGGGACACAAATAAAGCGATCAATTTAGAGGAGCGGTCGATCTGTGGAGGTGGTCGGTGAGAGAGGTTTTACTGTATATAGGTGCGCTGTGATATATGTGTATATATAGCACGATAAGTGAGGGTCACCTTAGGTAATCAGCCAATGTCCCTGCTCTCATGTAATCCTTACATACTATCAAAGACAATATACAACAAGAGGCACCAACCACTCAGCACTTTCCTGTGAAATAGCGCAAACAAAGTATGTATGTATTTGGACAGGTGCCCTAGCCCACCTGACTGCTGTACCATTGAAACAAGGGGACAGGTGCCCTAGCCCACCTTGACTGCTGTATCACCAAAGACAATGCATGACAATTATAGTGTATTATCTCCTAATATTAATAATGAAAACAATATTATAGTACAATAAAGTTCAAAATAACTTTACACACTTTAATCGGTGCCATATATCAATAAGATTTGCGAGTTTATCTGATTAAGAAAACTACTACTACACCTGATCAAAGACAATGCACCTTGTTTGCCGTGGGATGGCGCCACTGCATGATTATTTAAGAAATTCCTATATGAAAGCGGTGAGTGATGCGTCTTGTCCTACATTGTCTTTGATTGTATATATCATGACGGTAGCTATTTCTAAAGCAGTCGGCAAATGGCATGTGCGCGACCTTGACCTTGCTCGTGACCTTGACACAAATGCCGAGAGTAGAAGTCGCATAGCAACAAGTATGCGCCTACGCAGAAAACAATTCCTGCCTGTTGTATAATCACATCTTGATTATGCAATGGCTGCACATTGTTGTGTTTTGTGATGATGATGGTGATGGTTTGATGTAATGTAATGTCGGCAGCAAGGTCCATAATTGAATAACACAAGACTGACGTACTATATATGGATGACAAGGCTACTACCAAATTGAGACTATGGCTGTTCAGCGATGAAAACAAGCTGTGATGCGGCTTACTCGTTATGGACAGGGTAAATAAACCATCTTGACAAAAAAAAATATATTGGCATTTATTCTTCTTGTTGCATCTTACAGAGTATAGGCTGAATGATTAGATGTACGAGGCTCACAGATGCTTAACTTTGTTTGTTTGTTGTTTTACATCCTAGCAACATCTAAGGTCATATCAGGACGGGTACCGACTTGTGACAGTGCACACTCACGGCAACTTTATAGTGTTGCCCAACTGGGAAACCAGGCAAGCAGCACCATGACCTGATATCCCACTCAGTCATATTATCCTGACACTGAGCCAACCATTGGTTTGACTTGACAAGGATTCAAACCCACAAACTCATGGGTTCGGATCTCCTGATCTCCCAAAACTGGAGACGGATGATCTACTCATTCGGCTACCCCGTCTGGTCGCGCTTCACCCTTGACTCTTTATTCCTTATTTAAGCTGGGGTAAATTCAATACATGTACAACTGCTAACATACCTAATAGACAGAGGCTAAAATAATTATTTGACTTGCTATTAATAAAACAAAGACTTAATTAACAGCATCGTAATGTGGAAACCAAATATGTGGTGCCCAGTTTTGGAGAATAACCCATTTACACGAAAATATGGAATGGTCAGATTGGTGCCATATTACAATGAAAATGATCGCTGATGCAATTGTGAAGTGGTTAAATTTGCGTCAAATGACAAACAAAATTTAACTTACAAAACATAACTAAAATGACAAGAGACATTTCATTCTAGCTGTTCTTAGGAACTCAAAAATATCATTGTGCTTTACAGTGGTAAGGAAGTCTTCTATGTTATTTACATTAAAAATATTGTCATGGGGTGATGAAAATGGGAAATACTGCGCCTAGAGCGGGACTCGAACCCACATCTCTTTGCATTCCGGGCCAGTGTGCTAACCATTACACCACCTAGGCTCCCTGATATCAACACACTCCCCACGCCTACCTGTCTATGTGGTTACTTGCCTGAGAGGTCAGTGCAGACCACTACACTCGTCCCCCTGGAATTGTAAGTCTTGTAATGCTTACAATTACATACATACAGGCAATGCACTAACACATACATACACAGGGTAGGTTCAACAACCATACAGCGCAAAGCTTGTACAGGATCCTGATCACGGCAACCAGTGTCATGGGGGTGATGAAAATGGGAAACACTGCGCCTAGAGCGGGACTCGAACCCACATCTCTTTGCATTCCGGGCCAGTGTGCTAACCATTACACCACCTAGGCTCCCTGATATCAACACACTCCCCACGCCTACCTGTCTATGTGGTTACTTGCCTGAGAGGTCAGTGCAGACCACTACAATATTGTTGGCACAAGGCTATGAAAGCTACACACTCAAGTAAAATTTGAGTGTCAGTGGAAATTTAACTCACAAAACATAACAAAAATCAACTGACAAATTTGATTGCGCTTTCCGTTGGTAAAGAAGTCTTATATGCTATTTACATTAACAATATTGTAGGCATAAGGCTATGAAATCCACACACTCAGTCGAACGTATCTGAAGGTCAGTGGGAATTGACGAATGGGAATTTTTGGTAAAGTATTTATTCATCTGAATCTGACATTTGTCAGCTCCTGAGCACTGGTCTTCCGGCCATCTTATTATTGGAATTGACAGTCTATATAATCTAAGTTTGATCAGTGCTGTTTTAGTTACAGCACCGATCCTGTAGAATTAAGGGAGTGGCTCCTGTTGTATAATGTACAGCACCAGTCACTGTGGTTCATGCAAATGGAAATGTCAGCGCCGCAGCACTGGTCTTCCGTCCATCTTACAATTGAAAATTGACAGTCTATATAATCTAAGTTTGATGTGTGGTGTGTTAGTTACACCAGGATCCTGTAGAATTAAGGAGGTGGCTCCTGCTGTGTAATCTACAGCACCAGTCACTGCAGTTCATGCAAAAATGGGGAGCAGCACTGAGTAGAAAGTGTATACTCGGGGCAACTCAAGCAATCGTTGAAGGTTACATTTCTCTCTTGTAAAACATGGTAAGTTTATAGTTGACAAGAAATTATGTCTGTCCTATATAATGTTCAATGTGTCTAAAACATGTTGATAGTTGTGTAGGATGTTCGGTGTGTTGATGGTTTGTTCATGACGGTTAAGGGTGGTGGCAAGGGAGGGGTACTGGCATGGCCAGGCACCCAGCACAACTAGGATGTTTTTATCCTGCCATTGCCAAAGAATTTATTTTTAGAATCACCTTTCTGTTCTGTATGATATGGCCCCACATATATAGCACTCGCCTTGAAAGGAGACAACTCCTCATTTAGACCAATATTGTCCTGTCATCTGCGACACAGTCAAATGAGACAAGTGGAGTTGGTATATTAAAGGGATCCGCTCATCAGAGGAGTCTTTGAAGACAGTGAGTACATAATACAGTAGTATATATCTAGTCAATTAGTCTGAAGAAGTCAGAAGTGATGTACCAAGCTGCTCCAGGAAAACTGTCCACTCCCCAAAGATAACCATCGATGGAACAGCTCTGAATGTGGTTGAGAAGTTCACCTATATACACAAAGTTCATATTGACGATAAAATTACTCAGCGTCTACCTGAAGCAAGTGATGCATTTGGAAGGCTACACATCAAAGTCTGGGATAAATGAGGCCTCGAGCTTCAAACTATGCTTCAACCATACAATGCTGTAGTTCTCATACTCATAGGCTTGCTCTATGCCTGTGAATCATGGACAACATACCATCGTCACATTAAGCGACTAAACCATTTCCACCTAGGTTGTCTCAGGAAAATTATGAATATCGGGTGGCAAGATAAGATCCCAGACACTGAAGTCTTAGAGAGGGCAAAATGGTTAGCATTGACTGTATGGTACTGAGAGTACAACTTAGGTGGGCTGGCTATGTACAGTAAAACCTCTCTAACTGACAACCGCCACAGATCGACCACTCCCCTATATCGATCGCTTTATTTGGGTCCCAACAATACCATTGGAGCCATATTCTAATTCCTTAAGCCGATCACCTCCCTAAATGGACCACTTAAGGTTGGTTCCAAGGTCGGTCGATTTAGAGAGGTTTTACTGTAGTCTGCATGGACGAGGATAGAATACCAAAAGCTCTCTTCTACTGTGAACTTGTAAAAAGTGTTAGAAATCAAGGTGGTCAGAAGAAAAGGTTCAAGGACTGCCTTAAATAGAACCTGAAGATATGTAATGTCAGCATTACAACCTGGACAACAGTGGCCAAGAACAAAAGCGTCAACAAAGAAAAGATCTTCTCCTTCATCTACCAGACTCTCCGACTGCAGCTACACACACGTCTAACATGTCACCACACATTCTGAGCACAAATTAGACTCATCGGTCATCAATGAGTTCACAATAAATGATGAGTTGCTGTCATCATCGCCACTGATGGACAACCAAGAGAGAGTATCTGTCTTCAACGGACAGATCTCTATTTAGACCAGTGCTGTGGTGACCTAGTAGCAGGTATCCAGTCATCGGAGGGACGGACAAATGAGAGAAAACCAGCGAATATACAGGATCCTAGCTCAAGATTTCCAGGCGGTACACAGACTTTTTAAGCGATGGAATAAAGCGATATCAGAATAAAATGCAATGGAATAAAACCACCATAAAACATCATATAATTTAATTAAAAATAATTGTACTCCCAGGTGGTACTCAGCTGCATACGTGATAAATATATTCAGATATATATATGTATATATATATTGTTTAGACATGGCAGGCAGATGTGCCTGCCCCAATTCATCTTTTTAGGTACTCTCCTAAAAGAAATGGCGTACTTTCCACCCAAAATGGTGCACTTTCCTAATTTTTCTTGTTTTATTGTTTTTTTTTGTACATTAGTTGTTTAAGCAGGGGAAATTTCAATCGGGGACGATTGGTCTTCCTCATTCCACTGCTCCTTGCCCTATCCTAATAACACCTGGCTAGGAAGTGACAAGTATCAATTTTTAAGTCATTGGTTTGACTCGACCAGGGTTTTCACCCACGACCCCACGATCTACCAACATGGGAGACGGACATTTTAACTCATTCGGCCATTCCGTCTGGTATGGTGTACACAGTTGTATGCCTATCGGCCTACTGCGATTTAAAACATATTTGCAACGTCAGTAGACACAAGTTAAAGGATGGATATATTTGATTTAAAATGCAAAATTACCTCAAACAAGGAAGTCCTGAGGACAGATTGGCATTTTGTAGGATACACTGCTTTTCTTATCTCCTATGGCAACCCAGGACTAGGCGGGATTGCTGAATGAGTTAAACGTCTGTCTCACATTTTCGTAGACTGCGGGTTGGAACCCTGGTGGAGTCAAACCAATGACCTAAAAATTGATACAGGTCGCTACCTAGCCTGGCGCTCGGTGGTAATAGGATAGGACAAGGACTGGTTAGCTCAGTGTCAGGATAATGTGACTGAGTGGGATATCAGATTTTGGTGCTGGCAGCCTGGTCTCCCAGTGGGGCAGCACTATAAAGTTGCCATGAATGTGCACTGTCACAAGTCAGTACCCACCCTGATATGATGTTAGATGTTGCCAGGATGTAAAATAGCAATAGCAAACAAATAAACCAAAGCTGAATTTCCGTGTTGTGCTAGAACTTGCATCTATAAATATATATTACCACGATGTAACTAAACTATAGTTGTGTGTATATATAATATATAATATATATATAATATATATATATATATAATATATATGTATATAATATATCTAGTATATATAATATATATAATATATATATAATATATATAATATATATAATATATAT
>CM059192.1:86022050-86085137 GCA_030323885.1 Branchipolynoe longqiensis
TTACTACTCATCCAATTGTATTCTGTGTTGTGTTCTTGTTTTTGTTAGTTACGTAGTGGTTAAATAATGTGTTGTGTAACTAGTTACGGAAATATTATTCGAGCAGAGTATCGGTTAGTCGTTGGTCAAACGCTCCGGTGGACAGTGCAGCTCTCATGTTTAGGCAGCACTGTGCTGCTTTGATGTTGGGGGCCGCCCACCAGGCTGCCCGCATCCGGTTACGGCAGCACACCAGTCCACCTGCGGCCCCAATACACTGTATCTGCCTCCAGTCGGCAGGAAAATTTGCTTTATATAAACGGAGGGGCCTTTTAGGGGGTACCAGCCAGAGGAATTACTCATCCAATTGTATTATGTGTTGTGTTCTTGTTTTTGTTAGTTAGGTAGCGGTTAAATAATACAGCCTGGAGCTGGGAGTTCATGTTCAACAATACAATCAACAACATCAAATAGAGCCAATATCATCAATACCGGAAAGAAATGTCTAAAGTAGGTTTCGCCGGGTTTCGAACCCAGGACCTTTCGCGTGTGAGGCGAACGTGATAACCACTACACTAGGAAACCACTTATTATCAGATATTCCCTGTAGTCTGGTCTGTTAGGGGGATTTTAAGGAGGGATTGTGCAGATTTGTCTACATGCATGAAATTTGGCACACTTGTAGTTTGTCACCTGCTGAATTCAAATCTGCCGGGAGCCAAAGCCAATTCTCAATGGTGTCGCAATATTGGTCAATTCAAAATGGCCACCACCAAAAAAATGATTTTTACATTACTTGCCAAGAAGAAGTCATACAGTTACAAATCAAAACACTTTGCTAGGGTTCTGAAACCTCAGGGATTCTAAATCTGATGTCTGTTTGACAGTAATCTTAACACTCACCAAAATAAATTGTAATATTATAATGAATTTTGCATAACTTTGACACTTAAAGTAATGGAATCATAAGTAAAACGTCTTTTCATAGGTATCCTTTATTGATCAACAAAATCAGGCTAATAACCATCAAGCAAACACTATCCAATGAAAAAGGCAGTAAATCAATCAATCAATAAATGTATCAATCATATCACATGCTGTGACTGGTGTCAATCCTCATTGTTCACACATCCTCCTTTGCATTTGCACAAACCTGTGCAACGAATGCCAGCTCTGCAGCACTTGCAGTTCCCTGTGCATGACTTCGCACAGCCACACTGCAAAAGGATGGAACAGGCCTTGCTGCTGTCCTCAAAGGTTGTCCAGAAGGGCAACCACCCCCAGTCATGGAAGTCAGGGATGTCCTGGTGGACAGACATTGCCTGACTCCAGAAGAAGCTGGCCTGTAGCATTGCTCTGCGGATGTGTTGATACAGAGCAGCTTGTGTTGGTGGTAAGGCCTCCAGTGTCTTCTTCCCACTTGTGAAGAGTCAAAGCCTAGCCTCATTGACTCTTTCCAGACCACAGCCCTTGCTGTACAGGACTACAACAAAGCGTTCTAGAGTGCGCATGTGCTGGGACTGTGGGTTGAACTCTTGGGGTTCACTGGTGAGGGCATCAAGGGTGTGTGTCAGTCCTGGTGTGCTCTGCCAGGCTGACCAGGCTGACTTCTTGCCACATCCCAGGAAGTGTGACACAGTGTCACAGCCTGTGACCGCATGGAATAGTGGCAGTGCCAGGCACCTTGATGGTCCAAGCTGGGCAGAGAGAGTGTGGATAGGAATGTCAAGCATCTTCTTCCCACTGCCGAGACAGACCCACAACTCGGACAGCCCCAGTGAAGAAAAGAAGTGAATGGCCAGGATGACCACATCACTGTCGACTGTGCGGACCAATGCAACCTGGTGGCGTTGCTGTGCTGCATGGACAAGATGGAGCAGTATCCTGGTATCAGCCTCAATGTGGTTACATGGCTGAAGACCAGACACACCATGTTTTTTGTTGGAGAGAAGACTCTCACTGTTGGTGCTGAGGAGAAGCCTCCCACCCAGATCCTGCTTCACAAGCTGTGCACTCAGGAAGGGGAACAGTTCCCTCTTGTTGTCAGTATTCTTGAGGAACCCAGTATTCCAGTCCTGCTTTGGAATACGGGTCTGACCATCCCCAATCCTGGTACGTGGTCCTGAGCCACGAAGATGTTGTGTCAGGGTTTTGAGGTTGTCCTCTGGGTAGGTGTCCCAGACAGCATCTACCCGACAGTTGGAGTTACCTGTGACTCCAAAAATGGCACCAAATGCTGTGACACATAATCAGTGAATGTGTGTGCTGAGGTCGGCTGCACCATTTGGACAACAGCTGCCATGTCAAGTACCACAACTGTGGCTGCTTTGGCTGCAGCTGAGCGACCAGTGGGTGCCTCCTTTTTTGTGGTAACAGGGCGATTGGCAAATGTGAGGACATTTTGTCGTTTGATAGTGATTGTTATTGGCAAAGTGTCCTGCCCTAGAGTCTGTGTTACAAACTTTGCATGCAGATCTTTTCCAAGGTTATGAAGCTGGGCAAGCGATGCAACAACTTCATCTTTCATGACCTCCTGTGTGTGTAGAGCCAAAAGCTCATGGCCATTGTCAAAGGGATTACCTAGCTGTTCAACTATCTCCACAAATGACAGAACATCTTCCTTGTACTTAGTCTGCAAAGAACTTGCTTCTTCGTGATGGGCAGTGCATTAGCTTGCAGTTTCCAACACAGCCTCAAACTCCTCGATACATCGAGAACAGTCAGGACCTGCTAGCATGAAAAGAGTGAGTGCCTCAGGGTTTTCATACAGACCAACTGCACCACCATGGGCCTGAAGGTTCTTTTTTGACTGCTCATGCGATTGGTCCTTGCCAATGAGGCTGAACTTGTGAGGTGACCTCTGGACAACAAAGTTCCCCTTGAGAAACTCAGCATACAACTGTGGGTGCTTCTCAGGCAACTGGACCATATCCCACACATGCACTGGTAGCCAATGAGCATAGTTTGTGTGGCCCATCACATGGAACCAGGAGCACAGCTCCTCCAGGTCCACGATGGTAGACCAGAACATGAACATGGGATTGTGAGTTCTCGACCTTTGAACCCAGATCTCTAGAGGCTCAGGTGGTCCCTCAACACCAGAGCAGTAATTGGAGTATGACTTCTGTCTGAGGAGATACAGACCCATGACAGAGACCTGGTGAGCATAGCGAGTGCGCTTTATATGATGCTCATCAAGCACAGACTGGGCACGGCCAGATGTGAGGACCTGCGCCTGAGTAAGAATGTTGCTCCACCCAGAGTCTCGCAGCAACTTACCAATCATCAGGTGCATTTTGTACTATATGTGTAGAGCGCCCATCATCAGGACCAGCTTATCTTCCCCCATTGTGTCAGAGAATGACCACTGCAGCTGCTTAGCGATGGCATACAGAGGCTGGTCACCACCAAGCACAGGAGTGTAACTTTTGGGCTTCAGCTAGTGTAACTCCAACCTTCTGGTTGCTAGAGATATAGACTTCCTTGCCCTGGGAGAACTCTGTCCACTCAGGAAGCAGCTTCAGAAGATACTCCTTGAACCGTGTGGCATGTGGTTCCCTGGTAGCAGAACATGTAATTCCCTATTCCTCCACAAGTGTTCTATAGAAGTTAGGACTGTCACAAAGCAGACAGTTTGAAGACGGAGTCAGAGTCCTCGACTAAAGCAACAATTTGCGCAATGGCAACTGAATTGAAGTGAGGGGCAGGAGGACCTGCAGATGCTCTGCGATCCTCAGCACGAGCTGAGTCTCTGAAGTGCAAGTAACACTGTAGGTGGTAGTAAGTGTCACCAGCGTGGGCATCAGCTGCCTGGGCAATCAGTTTGCCCATAAGCTGGACATTTTTGGTGCTCTGAGCCCAGGTCTTTAAGTTAGTGTCTACATTATGTTTCAACTTTATGTAGATTCTTTTGGTCCTGTCCCTCACATATTATGCAACAAGGAGACTTCTGAGGAGCAGAAGACACTGCAAAACTGGACCGTAGTTTCTTAGGTGAGTTCTGGACACTAGAATCCTCTTCTTCAGTGAACCTTCTCAGGTGAGAGTTACTGCAGTAGGTTCTGCAAACTTTGTGATATTTGGCATTGTGTGTCTGAAGCGTCTTAGCAATGCCCTGACCCTCATCAAGCTGAGCCCATGACACTTTCAAACAAGAAGGCATGGCACCAATGGCTCTAAAACCATTCGGATCTTTCTCAATTGAAGCAAGGCCCTCTTCCTTTGGCGTCTGCAACCGTTCATCCTTTTCTTATTTTCCAATATAGCGGCTTATGACGAATGCTATGTAGTCTGGTCTGTTACGGGAAGAATTTGAAATCCTTGGTATACAAAACCTACAAAATAGAGGTTATGATTGTGATTCTATTACTAAAAGTGTCAAAGTTATGCAAAATTCAATTTTTACAGGTGGCCATATTGGATTTTCCAATATGGCATTTCCTGTCAAGGCTACTGTCAAACAGACATCAGATTTAGAATCCCTGAGGTCCAAAACCCTAGCAAAGTGTTTTGATTTGTAACGTAATGTAAAAATCTTTTTTTTTGTGGCAGCCATTTTTAATTGTCCAATATGGCGACCCCCATTGAGAATTGGCTTTGGCTCCCGGCAGATTTGAATTCAGCAGGTCACAAACTACAAGTCTGCCAAATTTCATGCTTGTAGACAAATCTGCACAATTCTTCCCCTAGACTAGACTACTGTACATTTCCAACGCTGCTTCATTTATATGTACATACCGCATCCAGCAGAAACACTTTCCACATTTTACAAGGTCATTTATGTCGAGCTGGTGAACTTAGTTAGGTAGGATGTAATGATGTCTTCGTAGAGCTAATGGGCCTGTCAGACCATGACCTATGGCGTTAGCGTATGCCGGCATATGAGGTTTTCGACCGATACGTCGTCATACACCCTCATAGGTTACGCATAGGTTGGGCATAGGTTGGGCATACGCCGTATACGCTCTTCATACGTTATCATATGCTGAGCCGCCGAAAAGGTTTTGCGCATGTTCAAAATTTGCAACCTATGCCAGTGTATGCCTCATATGTTGCTCATATGCTAGATGTATGCTAGGCGTACACCAGCATAGGTTAGGGGTAGGTCGGCATAGGTTAGGCGTACGCTGAACCCACAACATCGGCATATCTCTAGCATATATAGCGTATGCCTAGCTTACGTTTATAACGTGTTCGAGCGTACTCCTAGCATATAACAAGCGTATGTTGGGCATATGCTTAGCATATGCCCGGCGTATGCCCAGCCTATGGTCTCAGTTAATAAAGGCGCCACCAGGCTTCTTCTGTCAGTCCTGCTCGGCTGCTCAGACAGGATGGATGTCCAGGCACTCCATCTACAGTTCCAGCATCACACAATTGCCCTTTATCAGTCTCTACCTCATGGTTCTTCTGGCGGCCCATCTCCAGAGGGGAAGGAGGAGGCAGCAGCGCACAGTGTGGGTCAGACCCTGGATTGGTAGGTGGCCACAGTTTGGCTTGTATGACAAGCTTATGGTCGAGCTCCGCAGCGAGGACACTGCATCGTTCATGAACTTCATGCTGATGCCTCCCCAGTTGTTCGACGAGATTGTGGCACGAGTGGGACCGAGGATCGAAAAAAAGCGCACCACATTCCGCGTGCCGCTCAAGCCTGCGCTGAAGATTGCCCTTACTTGTCCATGAAGTTTGGGTGGAGGGTCCCCCACAACACACAGTCGCTCAAAGTGCGTGAAGTCTGCCAGGCCCTCATCGACGAGTACATGGACGAGGTCATGACGTGTCCGATGACTCCAGAAGGATGGTGTGCCATTGCGGACCAATTCCTAGAGAAGTGGAACTTCCCCCATACCTGTGGTGCTCTGGATGGGAAGCACATCGCCTGCCGGTGCCCTCCAAAGAGTGGGTAGCTCTACTACAACTACAAGGGGTTTTACACCGTGGTCCTGTTGGCGCTTGTAGACGCCGACTACAAGTTTATCTGGGCAGATCTTGGGGGTTTGGGCTCCGCGTCTTATGCCCAGATCTACAACGACTCTGAGCTGAAGGCGGGCACTGAAGGTGGCACCATCGGCTTTCAGCACCCTGAACCGATCGTGGACGGCCAGAAGGATGTGCCACATTTTCTCATCAGTGACAATGGCTTCACCCTGCGGCCGACCATGATGAAGCCGTACGGCAGGAGGGGGTTGACCAATGAAGAGCAACTGTTCAACTACAGGCTCTCCCGAGCTAGGAGAGTGGTGGAGAATGCCTTTGGCATTCTAGCCAACCGCTTCCAAGTGCTGCTGACCACTATGCAGCACCACCCCTCCACCGTGAAGGTCATCGTCACCGCATGCATGGTCCTGCACAACCTCATGAGGATGCGCGACCCAGCGCTACAGAACTTGCAGCTGGATCGTCCCGAGACTGGCACCAACAACTTTGTCCCCGGAGCGTGGTGAGAGGGGCAAAACCTGCCAGACATTGACATTCTACCTAACCCTAACACCGCCTCCAAGCTAGGAAAGGAGCAGCGCAATCTAATTAAAGACTGGGTCATCTCGCCCGCCGGAGCACTATCATGGCAAGACAGCATGATCTGATGTACCAAAACATTGTATCTGTCTGTATGCACTGTGTACGTGTATTCTTATGATATATTTATGAAAACTTTTTTTTACACTGTACAGTTATTGCTTACATGTCCGTTATGTTGTGACATGTCTACTGGTAATATGTTTATATGTCTATTAGTTCAACTAAACGATATCGGTTTTTAGATATCAAAACACAATTACATGTTTGTTATATTCTTTCTATCCCTAATTAAAGTTATCTAGTTAACAATATTTGTAATGAATTTGCTCTATTTTTATAGATAGTATATACGCGTATATACCGGTGTAGGCACCCGCGGGGCGGTTGTCCTCCCCTGTCAACAGGTTTCACGATTAGTGTTTCGAACACGACGGCTGTGCGTTGGTTCTGGCATTTACGCTAGTCGGCGCGACTAGCGCCGGGCGGGTTCGACTAAGCATTATGCGCCCGATACTCGCTAGTCGGCGCCACCAGCAGCTATATAACCACGGCGCTCGACCGGCCCAACGCCTTCGTGATATGCCACCTGGCCTGTGCTCCGAACTAACTCACCATTCGGGCGAGAGAGAAAACCCTGCTGTCACCTGCACCAGCTTCATCTGCTGTCACTTGCACCTGTCACCTTCAGCTGTCACCTTGACTTGCGGTATAGTTCTTATAGTTATTGCTGCTTGGGCCTATGCCTAGAGACTTTTGAGCCCCATGAGGTTGTGTTCACCCTGCACCGATTAAATACGGTTGCACTCGACACACGATGAGAAATGGCTGAAAAAGACACCCTCAAGTCGGAGAAGCTTCTGGAACTGCCTAAGGCAGGTTTGGTTCTTCCGGTCATCACGGACGAATCATTGAGTGACAATGAACGTTCATTGTTAGAACGATTGCGCTCACTGGAGAAGAAGTGGAAGGCAGCTATTGCAGAAAAGACTGACGAAATTGAAAGGGAGTTGTCACTAATTTCAATTCGAGATTCGGGCAGAAGTGCATCATGGGACAGTAGGAGCAGGCACAACAGGTCATCTGGCATGAAAGGGACAAGAAACGGACAAGAAACAGACGTGAAATGGGCATGAAACGGACAAGAAACGTACATGAAACGGACAAGAAACGGACATGAAACGGACAAGAAACGGACAAGAAACGGGCATGAAACGGACAAGAAACGGGCATGAAACGGGTATGAAACGGACAAGAAACGAAGAAGAAACGGACAAGAAACGGACAAGAAACGGGCATGAAACGGACAAGAAACGGACAAGAAACGGACAAGAAACGGACAAGAAACGGGCATGAAACGGGCATGAAACGGACAAGAAACGGACATGAAACGGACAAGAAACGGACAAGAAACGGACAAGAAACGGACATGAAACGGGCATGAAACGGACAAGAAACGGACAAGAAACGGGCATGAAACGGACATGAAACGGACATGAAACGGGCATGAAACGGACAAGAAACGGACAAGAAACGGACAAGAAACGGACAAGAAACGGACAAGAAACGGGCATGAAACGGACAAGAAACGGACAAGAAACGGACAAGAAACGGGCATGAAACGGGCATGAAACGGACAAGAAACGGACAAGAAACGGACAAGAACGGCTGAAACGCATGAAACGGACATGAAACGGACAAGAAACGGACAAGAAACGGACAAGAAACGGACAAGAAACGGACAAGAAACGGGCATGAAACGGACAAGAAACGGACAAGAAACGGACATGAAACGGACAAGAAACGGACAAGAAACGGACAAGAAACGGACATGAAACGGGCATGAAACGGACAAGAAACGGACATGAAACGGACAAGAAACGGACAAGAAACGGACATGAAACGGACATGAAACGGACAAGAAACGGACAAGAAACGGACATGAAAGGACAAGAAACGGACAAGAAACGGGCATGAAACGGGCATGAAAG
This sequence comes from Branchipolynoe longqiensis, assembly GCA_030323885.1. NCBI lineage: Eukaryota > Metazoa > Annelida > Polychaeta > Phyllodocida > Polynoidae > Branchipolynoe > Branchipolynoe longqiensis. Next base: position 86,030,537 of record CM059192.1, read on the forward strand.
GACAAGAAACGGACATGAAACGGACATGAAACGGACAAGAAACGGACATGAAACGGACAAGAAACGGACAAGAAACGGACATGAAACGGACAAGAAACGGACAAGAAACGGACAAGAAACGGACAAGAAACGGCATGAAACGGGATGAAACGGACAAGAAACGGACAAGAAACGGGCATGAAACGGACATGAAACGGACAAGAAACGGACATGAAACGGGCATGAAACGGACAAGAAACGGACAAGAAACGGACAAGAAACGGGCATGAAACGGACAAGAAACGGTCAAGAAACGGACAAGAAACGGGCATGAAACGGGCATGAAACGGACAAGAAACGGACAAGAAACGGACAAGAAACGGACAAGAAACGGGCATGAAACGGGCATGAAACGGACAAGAAACGGGCATGAAACGGGCATGAAACGGACAAGAAACGGACAAGAAACGGACAAGAAACGGGCATGAAACGGACAAGAAACGGACAAGAAACGGACAAGAAACGGGCATGAAACGGGTATGAAACGGACAAGAAACGGACAAGAAACGGACAAGAAACGGGCATGAAACGGGCATGAAACGGACAAGAAACGGACAAGAAACGGACAAGAAACGGGCATGAAATGGACAAGAAACGGACAAGAAACGGACAAGAAACGGACGTGAAACGGGCATGAAACGGACAAGAAACGGACATGAAACGGACAAGAAACGGACAAGAAACGGACAAGAAACGGACAAGAAACGGACATGAAACGGACAAGAAACGGACAAGAAACGGACAAGAAACGGACAAGAAACGGGCATGAAACGGACAAGAAACGGGCATGAAACGGGTATGAAACGGACAAGAAACGGACAAGAAACGGACAAGAAACGGGCATGAAACGGGCATGAAACGGACAAGAAACGGGCATGAAACGGGCATGAAACGGACAAGAAACGGACAAGAAACGGACAAGAAACGGGCATGAAACGGACAAGAAACGGACAAGAAACGGGCATGAAACGGGTATGAAACGGACAAGAAACGGACAAAAACGGGCATGAAACGGACAAGAAACGGACAAGAAACGGACAAGAAACGGACAAGAAACGGACAAGAAACGGGCATGAAACGGCATGAAACGGACAAGAAACGGGCATGAAACGGGCATGAAACGGACAAGAAACGGACAAGAAACGGGCAAGAAACGGACAAGAAACGGACATGAAACGGACAAGAAACGGACAAGAAACGGACATGAAACGGGCATGAAACGGACAAGAAACGGACAAGAAACGGACATGAAACGGACAAGAAACGGACAAGAAACGGACAAGAAACGGACAAGAAACGGGCATGAAACGGGCATGAAACGGACAAGAAACGGACAAGAAACGGACAAGAAACGGACATGAAACGGACAAGAAACGGACATGAAACGGACAAGAAACGGACAAGAAACGGACAAGAAACGGACATGAAACGGACAAGAAACGGACAAGAAACGGACAAGAAACGGGCATGAAACGGGCATGAAACGGGCAAGAAACGGACAAGAAACGGACAAGAAACGGGCATGAAACGGGCATGAAACGGACAAGAAACGGTCATGAAACGGGCATGAAACGGGCAAGAAACGAACAAGAAACGGTCATGAAACGGGCATGAAACGGGCAAGAAACGGGCAAGAAACGGACAAGAAACGGGCATGAAACGGGTATGAAACGGACAAGAAACGGACAAGAAACGGGCAAGAAACGGACATGAAACGGACATGAAACGGACAAGAAACGGACAAGAAACGGACAAGAAACGGACAAGAAACGGACAAGAAACGGGCATGAAACGGGCATGAAACGGACAAGAAACGGTCATGAAACGGGCATGAAACGGACAAGAAACGGACAAGAAACGGGCATGAAACGGGCATGAAACGGACAAGAAACGGACAAGAAACGGACAAGAAACGGGCATGAAACGGGCATGAAACGAACAAGAAACGGTCATGAAACGGGCATGAAACGGGCAAGAAACGGACAAGAAACGGTCATGAAACGGGCATGAAACGGGCAAGAAACGGGCAAGAAACGGACAAGAAACGGACAAGAAACGGACATGAAACGGACAAGAAACGGACAAGAAACGGCATGAAACGGACATGAAACGGACAAGAAACGGACAAGAAACGGTCATGAAACGGGCATGAAACGGATAAGAAACGGACAAGAAACGGGCATGAAACGGGCATGAAACGGACAAGAAACGGACAAGAAACGGGCATGAAACGGGCATGAAACGGACAAGAAACGGTCATGAAACGGGCATGAAACGGGCAAGAAACGGACAAGAAACGGTCATGAAACGGGCATGAAACGGACAAGAAACGGGCAAGAAACGGACAAGAAACGGTCATGAAACGGGCATGAAACGGACAAGAAACGGACAAGAAACGGGCAAGAAACGGACATGAAACGGACATGAAACGGACAAGAAACGGACAAGAAACGGACAAGAAACGGACAAGAAACGGACAAGAAACGGACAAGAAACGGGCATGAAACGGGCATGAAACGGACAAGAAACGGACAAGAAACGGGCATGAAACGGACATGAAACGGACAAGAAACGGACAAGAAACGGACAAGAAACGGACAAGAAACGGACAAGAAACGGACAAGAAACGGGCATGAAACGGACAAGAAACGGACATGAAACGGGCATGAAACGGACAAGAAACGGACATGAAACGGGCATGAAACGGACAAGAAACGGACAAGAAACGGACAAGAAACGGACAAGAAACGGGCATGAAACGGGCATGAAACGGACAAGAAACGGACATGAAACGGGCATGAAACGGACAAGAAACGGGCAAGAAACGGGCATGAAACGGACAAGAAACGGACATGAAACGGACATGAAACGGACAAGAAACGGACAAGAAACGGACAAGAAACGGACAAGAAACGGACAAGAAACGGGCATGAAACGGGCATGAAACGGACAAGAAACGGACATGAAACGGACAAGAAACGGACAAGAAACGGACAAGAAACGGACAAGAAACGGACATGAAACGGACAAGAAACGGGCATGAAACGGGCATGAAACGGACAAGAAACGGACAAGAAACGGACAAGAAACGGACAAGAAACGGGCATGAAACGGGCATGAAACGGACAAGAAACGGACAAGAAACGGACATGAAACGGACAAGAAACGGACAAGAAACGGACAAGAAACGGACATGAAACGGGCATGAAACGGACAAGAAACGGACAAGAAACGGACAAGAAACGGACAAGAAACGGACAAGAAACGGACAAGAAACGGACATGAAACGGACAAGAAACGGACAAGAAACGGACAAGAAACGGACAAGAAACGGACAAGAAACGGGCATGAAACGGACAAGAAACGGGCATGAAACGGGCATGAAACGGACAAGAAACGGACAAGAAACGGACAAGAAACGGGCATGAAACGGACAAGAAACGGACAAGAAACGGACATGAAACGGGCATGAAACGGACAAGAAACGGACAAGAAACGGACAAGAAACGGGCATGAAACGGACAAGAAACGGACAAGAAACGGACAAGAAACGGACAAGAAACGGACAAGAAACGGGCATGAAACGGGTATGAAACGGACAAGAAACGGACAAGAAACGGGCATGAAACGGACAAGAAACGGTCAAGAAACGGACAAGAAACGGACAAGAAACGGACAAGAAACGGACATGAAACGGGCATGAAACGGACAAGAAACGGACAAGAAACGGGCATGAAACGGACATGAAACGGACAAGAAACGGACAAGAAACGGACAAGAAACGGACATGAAACGGGCATGAAACGGACAAGAAACGGACATGAAACGGACAAGAAACGGACATGAAACGGACAAGAAACGGACAAGAAACGGACAAGAAACGGACAAGAAACGGGCATGAAACGGACAAGAAACGGACAAGAAACGGGCATGAAACGGGCATGAAACGGACAAGAAACGGACAAGAAACGGGGCATGAAACGGACAAGAAAAGTCAAGAAACGACAAGAAACGGACAAGAAACGGGCATGAAACGGGCATGAAACGGAAAAGAAACGGACAAGAAACGGACAAGAAACGGACAAGAAACGGGCATGAAACGGACAAGAAACGGACAAGAAACGGACAAGAAACGGACAAGAAACGGGCATGAAACGGACAAGAAACGGACAAGAAACGGACATGAAACGGACAAGAAACGGACATGAAACGGACAAGAAACGGACATGAAACGGGCATGAAACGGACAAGAAACGGACAAGAAACGGACAAGAAACGGACAAGAAACGGACAAGAAACGGGCATGAAACGGGCATGAAACGGACAAGAAACGGTCATGAAACGGGCATGAAACATAGGACGACAAGAAACGGCATGAAACGGTATGAAACGGACAAGAAACGGACAGAAACGGAGACAAGAAACGGGCATGAAACGGGCATGAAACGAACAAGAAACGGTCATGAAACGGGCATGAAACGGGCAAGAAACGAACAAGAAACGGTCATGAAACGGGCATGAAACGGGCAAGAAACGGGCAAGAAACGGACAAGAAACGGGCATGAAACGGGTCTGAAACGGACAAGAAACGGACAAGAAACGGGCAAGAAACGGACATGAAACGGACATGAAACGGACAAGAAAAGGACAAGAAACGGACAAGAAACGGACAAGAAACGGACAAGAAACGGGCATGAAACGGGCATGAAACGGACAAGAAACGGTCATGAAACGGGCATGAAACGGATAAGAAACGGACAAGAAACGGGCATGAAACGGGTATGAAACGGACAAGAAACGGACAAGAAACGGGCATGAAACGGGCATGAAACGGACAAGAAACGGACAAGAAACGGGCATGAAACGGGCATGAAACGAACAAGAAACGGTCATGAAACGGGCATGAAACGGGCAAGAAACGGGCAAGAAACGGACAAGAAACGGTCATGAAACGGATGAAACGGACAAGAAACGGACAAGAAACGGCAAGAAACGGACATGAAACGGACATGAAACGGACAAGAAAAGGACAAGAAACGGACAAGAAACGGACAAGAAACGGACAAGAAACGGACAAGAAACGGGCATGAAACGGGTATGAAACGGACAAGAAACGGACAAGAAACGGGCAAGAAACGGACATGAAACGGACAAGAAACGGACAAGAAACGGACAAGAAACGGACAAGAAACGGACATGAAACGGACAAGAAACGGTCATGAAACGGGCATGAAACGGGCAAGAAACGAACAAGAAACGGTCATGAAACGGGCATGAAACGGGCAAGAAACGGGCAAGAAACGGACAAGAAACGGGCATGAAACGGGTCTGAAACGGACAAGAAACGGGCAAGAAACGGACATGAAACGGACATGAAACGGACAAGAAAAGGACAAGAAACGGATATGAAATGAAACGGACATTAAACTGACATTAAACGAACAAGAAACGGACAGGAAACGGAAATGAAACGGACATGAAACGGACATGAAACGGACAAGAAACGGACATGAAACGGACATGAAACGGAGGTGATACGGACAAGAAACCGACAGGAAACGGACATGAAACGGACATGAAACGGACATGAAACGGACAAGAAACGGACATGAAACGGACATGAAACGGAGATGAAACGGACAAGAAACGGACATGAAACGGGCATGAAACGGACAAGAAACGGGCATGAAACGGACAAGAAACGGACATGAAACGGACATGAAACGGACAAGAAAGGGACATGAAACGGACAAGAAACGGACAAAAGATGGACAAGAAGCGGACATGAAACGGACATGAAACAGGCATGAAACGGGCATGAAACGGACAAGAAACAGACATGAAATGGACAAGAAATGGACATGAAGCGGACATGAAACGGACAAGAAACGCACATGAAACGGACATGAAACGGAGATGAAACGGACAAGAAACGCACATGAAACGGGCATGAAACGGACATGAAACAGGCATGAAACGGACAAGAAACGGACATGAAACGGACATGAAACGCGCAAGAAACGGACATGAAACGGTCAAGAAAAGGACAAAAGATGGACAAGAAACGGACTTGAAATGGGCATGAAACGGAGAAGAAACGGACATGAAACGGACAAGAAACGGAGATGAAACGGACATGAAACGGACAAGAAACGGACATGAAACGGACATGAAACGGACATGAAACAGACAAGAAACGGACATGAAATGGTCAAGAAAAGGACAAAAGATGGACAAGAAACGGACATGAAACGGGCATGAAACGGACAAGAAACGGACATGAAACGGACAAGAAACGGAGATGAAACGGACATGAAACGGACAAGAAACGGAGATGAAACGGACATGAAACGGACATGAAACGGACATGAAACGGACAAGAAACGGACATGAAACGGACATGACACGGACATGAAACGGACAAGAAACGGACATGAAACCCACATGAAACGCACATGAAACGGACAAGAAACGGACATGAAACGGGCATGAAACGGACAAGAAACGGACATGAAATGGACAAGAAGCTGACAAGAAACGGACATGAAACGGACAAGAAATGGACAAGAAACGGACAAGAAACGGACTGAAAAGGATGAAACGGACAAGAAACGGACATGAAACGGACAAGAAACGGACATGAAACGGACATGAAACGGACAAGAAAAGGACATGAAACGGACAAGAAACGGGCATGAAACGGACAAGAAACGGACATGAAACGGGCATGAAACGGACAAGAAAAGGACATGAAACGGACATGAAACGGACAAGGAACGGACAAGAAACGGACATGAAACCGACATGAAAAGGACAAGAAACGGACATGAAACCGACATGAAACCGACAAGAAACGGAGATGAAACCGACATGAAACCGACATGAAACCGAGATGAAACGGACAAGAAATGGACATGAAACGGACAAGAAACGGACAAGAAACGGACATGAAACGGACAAGAAACGGACAAGAAACGGACATGAAACGGACAAGAAACGGACATGAAACGGACATGAACGGAAAATGAAACGGACAAGAAACGGACATGAAACGGACATGAAACGGACATGAAACGGACAAGAAACGGACATGAAACGGGCATGAAACGGACAAGAAACGGACATGAAATGGACAAGAAGCTGACAAGAAACGGACATGAAACTGACAAGAAATGGACATGAAACCGAGAAGAAACGGACAAAAGATGGACAAGAAACGGACATGAAACGGACATGAAACGGACAAGAAACGGACATGAAACAGACATGAAACGGACATGAAACGGACAAGAAACGGACATGAAACGGACATGAAACGGACATGAAACGGACAAGAAACGGACATGAAACGGATAAGAAACGGACAAGAAACGGACATGAAACGGACATGAAACGGACATGAAACGGACATGACACGGACATGAAACGGACAAGAAACGGACATGAAACGGACATGGAACTTTCGCGTGGGAGGCAAACGTGATAACCACTACACCCCAAAACCAGATACTGCAAGAAACTCCCTTTTCTGTTCCAACGCTGTTTTGTTTTGTATGTATATTGAAATATGTCAGGCCATATCAATGCAGGAAAAACAACATCAGTTGGTTTCGCCGGGTTTCGAACCCAGGGCATATGCATGAAGAAATATTTATCGCCCCTGGTGGTAAGGACCGAGTTTGGGGTAGCTATCGCCGGGGGGTAAGAAATGGGTCACGGGGTATGCACAGAGCCAAAGCAGTGAGGAGGTAGCTACCCTTGTAGTTATTTATAGATTTGGGAAATCCCTCTGTGCCTGCTTGCATTCGTCGGTTCGAAAATATTAATAGCGCCACCGTTGCGGCGGCAGCATTAATATTGCTTCAAACTTAGGATTAATTTCATGAAATTTCACTTATTGCGTATGTAATTCTGTTAAATATGACAGCATTGAATAGATTTGGGGCTAATATATTGCCGCCGATGTGGCGGCGCCGGCGGCGTCGACAGTATGGATACCGAAGTCCATGCGGCGGCGGCGGCGATTTGTTTACTTTACATTCGTCAATTCGAAAATATTAATATCGCCGCCATTGCGGCAGCAGCGTTAATCTCGCTTCGATTTTAGGGTTAATTTAATCAAATTTCACTTATTGCGTATGTAATTCTGTTAAATATGACAGCATTGAATAGATTTGGGGCTCATATATTGCGGCCGATGCGGCGGCGGCAGCATCAACAGTATGGATATCGACGTCCATGTGGCGGCGGCGGCGGCGATTTGTTTACTTTACATTCGTTGATTCGACACTATTAATATCGCCGCCAATGCGGCGGTAGCGTTAATAATGGTTCGAATTTAGGGTTAAATTGATAAAATTCCACTTATTGTGTATGTAATTCTGTTAAATATGGTCGCATTCAATAGATTTGGGCTTAATATATAGCCGCCGATTCGGCGGCGGCGGCGGCGGCGGCGGCGGCGATGGACAGTTGTTTACTTTACATTCGTCGATTCGACAATATGAATAACGCCGCCGATGTAGCTGCCACGTTAATATTGCTTTGAATTTAAGGTTCATGAAATTTCACGATTTGAGTTTGTAATTCTGTTAAATATGATCGCATTCAATAGATTTGGGCCTAAAACATTGCCGCCGATTCGGCGGCGGCGGCGCCAGCGGCGGCGATGGACAGTATGGATATCGACGTACATGTGGCGGCGGCGGCGATTTGTTTACTTTACATTCGTCGATTCGACACTATTAATATCGCCGCCAATGCAGCGGTAGCCTTAATAACGCTTCGATTTTAGGGATAAATTGATAACATTTCACTTATTGGGTATGTAATTCTGTTAAATATGATCGCATTCAATAGATTTGGCCCTACCACCACCCTTATACCTGCGACTGAGTGGGGGTAGCTTACCCGACTTTTGCCCCCTGGGGTTTGCATACCCCGGTCACATGCATACCGACTTTTCGCCGCTACCCCGGATATCCCCTCTACCCCCAGGGGTAGAGCGCTACCACCGCCCCATGCATACGGGCAGAAAAGGTAAGCACTGTGGACAAGTGAAAAATCAGAGGGACAAGTGAAAATCACATCAGACTTGTCCTGTGGACAAGTGAAACATTATACCTTGTCCAACGAACCCTGATCGAGTCAAACCAATGACTTAAAAATGGCTACTTGTCGCTTCCTAGCCAGGCGCTCGGCATTATTGGGATAGGGCAAGGACTGAATGGCTCAGTGTTGGGATAATGTGACTGAGTGGGATATCTGGTCATGGCCCAAGGGCCAAGTCTCCCAGTGGGGCAGCACTATAATTTATCAGGTCACTATGACTGTGCACTGTCACAAGTCGGTACCCTCATATGACCTTAGATGTTGCCAGGATGCAAAACTCCAGCAACCAACTAATCAACCAACTAACCCAAAGTGCACTTCGCAGATGGGCGATAATCAGTGAAACACCCACTCGGCCAGGCTTTGTGTGAACCTGCCGCCAGGGGGCCGCCGTCGTGCAGGCGCCCTCTTATCGACAGCACGCTCGGTCAGACACCAACAGGTCAGAGGTCACGGGAACGCGCGTGGGGAGGGAGCCCGGACACGTGACATCTGACTTCCGCCGACTGCAGCGTCACTGGTCATTCGGCGGCGGAGCGCTGCGTTTCCATGGATACCGGTGTGGCGGTTTCAGCTCACTGTCAGTTTCAGCCGTGCACATAGACTCAAACTCAAGGCATTGTCAATGGTCGTGAGTCACTAACCTTATAAATTTAATATATTGTTTTTGGTAAAGATGATTTTTATATGTGTATCAAGCGATTTGTTTCTAGGTGGTGTGGTTTTAGAGATATTTAACTTTTCCTGGATTTTCTTTATGAAGATTGCTCACAACCATTGACAATGCCTTGAGTTTGATGGTACACGCAGTGCAAAACATTAGTTTTATTCAAAATTAATAGAAAACAAGAACCCTAACCTTATGAATTTAATATAATCTTTGTGGTAAAGATGTTTTCTATATGTGTACCAAGCGATTTGTTAATAGGTGGTGTGGTTTTAGAGATATTTCACTTTTTCTGTATTTTCTGTATGAAGATTGCTCACGACCATTGACAATAACTTGAGTTTGAGTGTATGCGCACGGCTGAAACTGGTGCACGGCTGAAACCGCTACACCGGAACAGTGACAGTCCCCCCTCCCACCCCCATCCCCACGCGCACATCTGCTGGTGTAAGGAAATGATGGTTGATTGATTTGTTGGTTGGTTGTTGGAGTTTTACGTCCTGGCAACATCTAAGATCATATCAGGACGGGTACCAACTTGTGACAGTGCACACTCATGGCAACTTTATAGTGCTGCTGGCACCATGACCTGATATCCCACTCAGTAACATTATCCTGACACTGAACCAACCAGTCCTTGCCCTATCCTATTAATGCCGAGCGCCTGACTATATAGGAAGGGATCAGCATAACTTTTTAAGTCCATACCATGGTTTTTACTCGACCACACGGTTTGAATCTCCAGCACGTGATCTGCCAAAAAGGGAATGGGTGCTCAACTCATTGTGGGAGGATAAAATCCGGTGAAGTTTCCATTATGGCATCAAAGTTTATGTTGGCTATATTCAGTCCAAGGTTTTGAGTTTTTTGTCATTTTTTAAATATATAATATAGGTTTGAATTGCCATAATCCTAAATTACGTTATATTTTGAAGTAATAACTTTGATTTAAAATGACTAAAGCTTCATATAGTCCAATAGCGCATCAAGTTTTCGAAACAAAAATAATTATCTGCATTATACCCTCTATATCCAACTTGTTGTAAGTAAACACATCGGATGTAAACTGTCCAGAACCTCCTATAACACAAGAAAACCATGTTTTACTGCATGCATTCACAACATGGCTCGGGAGGGTGCTTGTAATACAAAATGGCTGACTGCTGATTGCTAAGTAATGAATCTGTTACTACCGAAACCTAAGGTGTCAGAATTATGTGTTTGCCGATATTAATCTTGCCTGTTTGTAGTTCAATTATGTAATATATATTTTATAGATATAAAAATATATATATATATACTGGATCACACTATCATCAGATCAGAAAAGTAAGCAGACAAAACAAACAAAAAATTATGAAGCCGGCAGGATTCGAACCCGCGCGGGCAGAACCCAACAGATTTCTAGTCTATCGCCTTAACCACTCGGCCACGACTGCTCACATAAGTGACATGTGATTATAGTTGTTATTTAAAATAGCACAAAGTCAGTAATATAGGAGTCCTGCTGAATCAATTTCAATGGTTACATACACGTCAGCAGATGTAGTTTATACCCCTGTCACACTACGATGTAATGAGCAAACGTAAGCCTGACGTGATCACATTTCGTCATTACGTTGACATACGTTGGGTTACGTTATGATGACGTCAGAATGACGTTAGACTGACGTCGAGCTACATCACGTTACGTCGTGTTACGTCATCGCGTGTCAAAGTTTTGAACCTGTTCAAAACTTTCGACGTAACTTGAATATAAGGGTTTACATTCGCCATACGTTCTGTACAGGTTCGGCAAACGTCAATGACGTTAAACGGATGTTAGTCAAATGCTGCTCACTACGTTCAACTACGTTCAACTACGTTCCACTACGTTGACCCACATTAAACCCGGTGGAAACGTCCACATGGCGTAATGGGAATGTCAGGAGAACATCAGGAGAACGTCAGGAGAACATACGTTCAATGTACGTTCAATGTTTCACCACCGTGTCATGACGCATGTAACGTCATGTAACGTAGTTCTGGCGATGGAATAACGTTCATAACGTTCCGTGCGCGTAATGACGTTGTCCTCTCTCGTTGAATGACAGTATCACTATGCTTTACCGACGTTTAGAGATATTTAACTTTTCCTGGATTTTCTTTATGAAGATTGCTCACAACCATTGACAATGCCTTGAGTTTGATGGTACACGCAGTGCAAAACATTAGTTTTATTCAAAATTAATAGAAATCAAGAACCCTAACCTTATGAATTTAATATAATCTTTGTGGTAAAGATGTGTTCTATATGTGTACCAAGCGATTTGTTAATAGGTGGTGTGGTTTTAGAGATATTTCACTTTTTCTGTATTTTCCGTATGAAGATTGCTCACGACCATTGACAATAACTTGAGTTTGAGTGTATGCGCACGGCTGAAACTGGAGCACGGCTGAAACCGCTACACCGGAACAGTGACAGTCCCCCCTCCCACCCCCATCCCCACGCGCACATCTGCTGGTGTAAGGAAATGATGGTTGATTGATTTGTTGGTTGGTTGTTGGAGTTTTACGTCCTGGCAACATCTAAGATCATATCAGGATGGGTACCAACTTGTGACAGTGCACACTCATGGCAACTTTATAGTGCTGCTGGTACCATGACCTGATATCCCACTCAGTAACATTATCCTGACACTGAACCAACCAGTCCTTGCCCTATCCTATTAATGCCGAGCGCCTGACTATATAGGAAGGGATCAGCATAAATTTTTAAGTCATTGGTTTTACTCGACCACGGTTTGAATCTCACGTTCTACCGTAAGGGGAGATGGGTGCTCAACTCATTCAGCCATCCCGTCTGGAAATGATATGGCAGTCAAAGTTTAATGTTGCATATATTAGTCCAATGGTTTTGAGTTTTTGTCATTTTTTAAATATATATATATAAGGTTGATTGCCATAATCTAAATTACTTTATTTTGAAGTAATAACTTTGATTTAAAATGACTAAAGCTTCATATAGTCCAATAGCGCATCAAGTTTTCGAAACAAAAATAATTATCTGCATTTTACCCTCTATATCCAACTTGTTGTAAGTAAACACATTGGATGTAAACTGTCCAGAACCTCCTATAACACAAGAAAACCATGTTTTACTGCATGCATTCACAACATGGCTCGGGAGGGTGCTTGTAATACAAAATGGCTGACCGCTGATTGCTAAGTAATGAATCTGTTACTACCGAAACCTAAGGTGTCAGAATTATGTGTTTGCCGATATTAATGTTGCCTGTTTGTAGTTCAATTATGTAATATATATTTTATAGATATAAAAATATATATATATATACTGGATCACACTATCATCAGATCAGAAAAGTAAGCAGACAAAACAAAAAAAAAATTACGAAGCCGGCAGGATTCGAACCCGCGCGGGCAGATCCCAACAGATTTCTAGTCTATCGCCTTAACCACCGGCCACGACGCTCACATTAAGGGAACACTGTGATTATAGTTGTTTTATGTTAAACTGATGAAAGGTCAGTAATAATCGTAGTGGAACTATATAATATATTAAGGTTTACTCGTTGACCAACACGTCAGCAGATGTAGTTTTATACCCCTGTCACACTACGACGTAACAAGCCAACGTGAGCCTAACGTGGTCATTTTTCGTCATTACGTTGGGTTACGTTTTGATGACGTCATAATGACGTTAGACTGACGTCGAGCTACGTCATGTTACGTCGTGTTACGTTGGCACTCGTCAAGGTTTTGAACCTGTTCAAAACTTTCGACGTGACGCGAACATAAGGGTTTACGGTCGCCGTACGTTCTGTACACGTTCAGTGAACGTCAATGACGTTAAACCGACGTTATTAAAACGTTAGTCACTACGTTCAACTACGTTCGACTACGTTCGACTACGTTTGACCCACATTAAACCCGGTGGAAACGTCCACATGGCGTAATGGGAATGTCAGGAGAACATCAGGAGAACGTCAGGAGAACATACGTTCAATGTACGTTCAATGTTTCACCACCGTGTCATGACGCATGTAACGTCATGTAACGTAGTTCTGGCGATGGAATAACGTTCATAACGTTCCGTGAGCGTAATGACGTTGTCCTCTCTCGTTGAATGACAGTATCACTATGCTTTACCGACGTTACGCTCTCGTCAACTACGCTGCATCCATGTTCAACTTGTGCCGAAATGTGCATACTACGCCGAGAAATTCAACGTTCTTCACATTCTCCCTACACTGACGTCGTTATGTCGTAGTGTGACAGGGCCTTTAACGTAGATAGAATAACATGGGTGAAACGTGGGTGAAATGTGGGTGAAACGTGGGTGAAACGTGGGTGAAACGTGCTGTCACTATGTTCAAATATGTTAAAGCTGCATAGTCCGATGAAAATATAATATTTCCAAAACCAAAACAAGTATCTAGATTGGATTCTACATATCTAACTTAGATGCTGGTGCACTTATTAAACATTTGTCGTCACATATAATGGGATACTGAGGCAATTAATAGAACCTGTTATTGCAGAAGACTATGGTGATAGAGTTTTGGCAAGCTTGCCAACATTAGTTTATCATGTTTCCATTTCAAATATCTCAAAAGTTAGCAATTTAAAACAAAAGTTACTTCAAACTAAAGTAAAGGCCCTGTCACACTACAACGTTTCTCACCGGCGCGCTGGCAATGCGCAAAATATTTGCTTTGAGAGAAAGTTTGATGGGTTGCAGCGTTTTAAGGCCCTGTCACGCTACGACGTTTCCTACCAACGCGCGTCGACGTGTTGCCTTTTTGGTCGAAACGTCGGTACACGTCCGGTACGTTACCAGCGCGTTAACGGCGCGTTACCGGCGCGTTACCGGCGCGTCGGTACATAGCAACGTTTGAATGAACAAGTCGGCGCGCGTCGGCGCGCGTCGGCGCGCGTCAGCGCGCGTCGGCGCACGTCGGGCCGCGTCGAGGTTTTGTGCTTGCACAAAACTTGCGGAAGCGTGTTGGCGGGCGCGTTACGGATGCGTTAGCAACATGTTGACACATGTTGGTGGCGCGCCAGCAGAACGCTGGCAGACCGTTGATCAACGCCAGTTAACGTTGGCTTTTTTTCCCCCAAAATGTGACCGTTCCGTCGGCGCGTCCGTAACGTCCCATCGACGGGTAGTGGGCGCGCTATTGGCGTTGCTCCAGCGTATCTCGGCGCATTGGACGTGTTGCCGGCATGCCTGGACGTGTTGGCCACGTGGTGTGGACACGCTGCGGGCGCATCCTAACGTGTTTCTGGCGGGTATGTACGCGTTGACACGGTAAAAACGCGACACCAACGCGCCGTCAACGCGCCGACAGCGCGCCGATGGCACGCTGGGAACCCGCTGGCGGGACGTTGACATGCTCTTCCGCCGCGCGCCGAAGCCCGTTGGCCGCGCGCTCATAGCACGCTACTAACACGCTGCGCCGCGTCAAACTTTCTCCCAAAGCGCCGAAGAGTTGGACGCGTGCCGACGGGTTGCAAATATTTTGCGCGTTGCCGGCGCGCCGGCGGAAACGTCGTAGTGTGACAGGGCCTTGAGTGGCGTGTTTTTGGCGCGCTGCCAACGCATTTCGACGCGCGGCGGAACAACATGTCAACGTCCCACCAGCCGGTTCCCAGCGTGCCATCGGCGTGTTGTCGGCGCACTGTCGGCGCGCTGTCGGCGCGTTGACGGCGCGTTGGTGTCATGTTAGTACCGTGTCAACACATACATACCCGCCAGCAACACGTTAGGACACGCCCGCAGCGCGTCCACACCGCACGGCCAACGCATCCAGGCACGCCGGCAACATGTCCAACGCGTCGAAAAACGCTGGAGCAATGCCAATATCGCGCCCACTACCCGTCGATCGTACGGTACTGACGCGCCGACGGAACGGTCGCATTTTGGGGGGAAAAAAGCCAACGTTAACCGACGTTGATCAACGTCCTGGCAGCGTTCCCCCGGCGCGCTGCCAACGGGTGTTGATGTGTTGCTATAAAAAAAACGCATCCGTAATGGCCCCTCCAACCCGTCAGCGCGCGTCGGGGTGCACCGAAAGTTTTGTGCAAGCACAAAATGATCGGCATGACCCGACGCGCGCCGACACACGCTGACGTGTCCATTCACACGTTGCTATCCCTCAACGTGTACCGAAGCGCCGGTAACACGCCGGTAAGGCGCAGGTAACGCGCCGGTAATATATATGTACTGGACATGTACCGACGTTTGACCAAAAAGGCAACACGTCGACACGCGTTGGTGGGAAACGTCGTAGTGTAACAGGGCCTTTAAAGGCCCTGTCACACTACGACGTTTCCGCCGGCGCGCCGGCAACGCGCAAAATATTTGCATGCTTTGAGAGAAAGTTTGACGTGGCGCAGCGTGTTAATAGCGTGCTATAAGCGCGCGGCCAACGCGTTTTGACGCGCGGCAGAACAACATGTCAACGTCCCACCAGCGGGTTCCCAGCGTGCCATCGGCGTGTTGTCGGCACGCTGTCGGCGTGCTGTGGGCGCTTTGACGGCACATTTGTGTCGCGTTAGTACCATGTCAATGCGTACATACCCGCCAGCAACACGTTAGGACGCGCCCGCAGCGTGTCCACACCACGCGGCCAATGCATCCAGGCACGCCGGCAACACGTCCAGTGCGCCGAGATACGCTGGAGCAACGCCAATAGCATGCCGACTACCCGTCGATGGGACGTTACGGATGCGCCGACGGAACGGTTGCATTTTGGGGAAAAAAAAGCCAACGTTAACTGACGTTGATCAACGGTCTGTCAGCGTTCTGCGGGCGCGCCGACAACGTGTGTCAATGTGTTGCTAACGCATCCGTAACGCGCCCACCAACACGCTGCCGTGCGTTGCGGCCCGTCGAAAGTTTTGTGCAAGCACAAAACCTTGATGCGGCTCGACGCGTGCCGACGTGTCCATTCACACGTTGCTATGTACCGACGCGCCGGTAACGCGCCGGTAACGCGCCGGCATGGCGCCGGTAACCTACCGGACGTGTACCGACGTTTTGAACAAAAACCAACCCGTCGGCACGCGTTGAAGCGCGTTGGTGAGAAACGTCGTAGTGTGACAGGTCCTTAACCGATGTTGATCAACGTCCTGTCAGCGTTCCGCCGGCGCGCCCCCAACGGGTTCCTCGTATTACTAACGTGTTGATAACGTGTCCGTAACGCCCCCTCCAACACGTCGGCGCGCGTCGGTCCGCGCCGAAAGTTTTGTGCAAGCACAAAACAATCGGCGCGACCCAACGCGCTCCAACGTGCGTCGACGTGCCGGTACACACGTTGCTATCACTCAACGTGTACCGACGTGTACCGACGCGCCCCTAACGCGCCGATAACGTGTCCCGACATGTACGGACGTTTCGACCAAAAACCCAACACGTCGGCACGCGTCGACCCGCGTTGGGGCGAAACGTCGTAATGTGACAGCCCCATAAGGTAGATTATAATGAACAACCTAATATGTTTATCTCAGAAAATGAGAGAAACTCAAAACCATCGGACTATGCAACTTTAAGGTACGGCAGGTTTTGGTTGATAACCCACCTAATGGTATGGATAAATACGTCCCTGCCCTATCCTAATTATGTCGAGCGCCTAGCTTGGAAGTGTTTCGGTTTCAAACAGTTGCTGTTCTAATTGGGTCATGCAGCTTTAAGGAGAAGGTCACGTGACTTCCACAGGTCTCCTCCTGTACGTGAGAACGCCGGTCAATGGTAGACGGCTCGAGATCTTGTAGGAACGAATGCTGGTATCGGGAACGAGGCTGGGTGTCACCTGCAACCTTCCACAGACACCAGCATAAATTTGCATGTATATGTGAATAACAAGACAGTAACATTCCATCATATAAATATGTATATAATAGTCGGTGAGTGAGTGAGTGGCAGTGACAGTGAGCAAGGGTTGTGGTGCCACCATCGGAGCTGGGGTTGGGGAGGCTGGAGCAGTAGATGACAAGGACAAACCCCAATGAGTGATGAGGGAAAGGAGCGATATTCCGGGTTATTATACTCATATAATTCTTAAGCAGCATATTATTATTATTAAATATATATATATATATGAAGAGCTCTTTTAAAAAACGCCCCAATCCAAAAAATGAGTTTGCAATGCCAATGCCAAGTTTGTGGATAGTGTTTTGGAAAACAGCTCTTCATATATATATATACAGTAATACCTCTCTAAATCGACCGACCATGGGACCAACTTTAAATGGTCCATTTATGGAGGTGGTCGGATTAGGGAGTTTTTTTTATCGTTACAATGGTATTATTGGGGTGATCGTTTGGGACCCAAATAAAGTGATCGATATAGGGGACTGGTTGATCTGTGGAGGGAGTCAGTTAGAGAGGTTTTACTGTAAACAAAATTCCAGTGCGCAAGTGGCAGTATTCGCGCACTGGTAGGGATTGGGGGTGGTAGCGCCACCTATTCCAACAGTGAAAAGGGGTCATCCATAAAGTAGTACACAGCATAATGGTGACCAATATAGGGAACCTTCCCTTACGCCCCTTTATCCTTTATACTCGCATAATTCTTATACATCACACACATATATATATATAAATATATATATATATATATGAGTCGGTCTCACGAAAATGGGCCAATTGGTGGTCAATTTAAGAAGGCCACGTCGCAATTGTTAAAGTGTAGTGCATTTCTTTGTTTCATATTAAATTATCCTAGAAACAAATAGGGTTGTTGTATTTTCTCTACCTTTACATTCAGGATAAATTTAAGAACTTTTCAACACCTCTGTCAATGCTAAACTATAATTATGCTGTTCGAAGCCAACATCCAATAGTCGACGCCGACATCGTTAACAGATGTCGGCATCACAATTGTTACAGTGTAGTGCATTTCTTTGTTTCATATTAAATTATCCTAGAAACAAACAGGGTTGTTGTATTTTCTTTACTTTTACATTCAGGATAAATTTTAGAACTTTCCAACACCTCTGTCAAAGCTAAACTATAACTATGCTGTTCGACGTCGACATCCAATGCTCGATGCTGACAACTTTCCCCGATTGGCCTATTTTCATGAGACTGACTCATTATATATGAAGAGCTCTTTATATATATATGAAGATCTATTTTCCAGAACACGATGTACAAATCTGGCATTGGCACTATTAAGTCACCATGAGTGAGCACTGTCCCAAGTCGGTACCTCCACTGACATGGCCTTATATGTTGCTAGGGTATAATACCCCACATAACAAGCAAAGGCAATAAGAGGAACATGTCAAAATCGCCAATTACCAGATTAATCCCCTGTGTTAATCAATTCTCAAGCACCCGTTAATCCACAGGTAATTGAAACCGTGGACGGATATATTTCGCTGAAAGTTGCATAGTCTGATAGCTTTTGAATTTTACCATATTTGTGTTAGATAAATATATCAGATTCACCATTTGAACATACTCTTCGTAATACTAATAGTCTGGAGTAAATTTGGTGACAAATGGCTAACTTTGGAGCTATTTGAAATGAAAACATCCAAAATAATGTTTGCAAGCGTATGAAAACCCTTGTGGTTGTGACCCAAATTCCAGTCTCGCGATGGTCACGTGATAAACTAATGTAGGTACTTGGAATTAGGGCAAGACTAGCGAGAGTTCGCGAGATTAGTCTACATCATCAGTGGCGTCCCTACTTTATGTCTTTCTGAAGGTAGTTGAGGATTGGTTGGTTGTTGGAGTTTTACGTCCTAGCAACATCTAAGGTCATATCAGGAGGGGTACCAACTTGTGACAGTGTGCACTGATGACAACTTTATAGTGTTGCCCCACTGCGAAGTCAGGCCGCCAGCACCATGACCCAATATCCCACTCAGTCACATCCCGACACTGAGCTAACAAGTCCTTGCCCTATCCTATTAATGCTAATCGCCAGGCTAGAAAGTGACAAGTATCAATTTTAAAGTCATTGCTTTGATTCGACCGGGTTCGACCGAACTCCCGACCTTCCACACTCGAGGCCCGTGCTCTACCGATTAGGCCACCAGGTCCATAGGGATCCTGATCTGACTAAGTTGGGGATATACCGAATGCGGTAGTAGAATCGGTAAAGCTCAAGCTTCCTGTGTGGAAGGTTGAGAGGTCAATTCCTGGTCGAGTCAAACCATTTACTTACAAAATTGATACTTGTCACTTCCTATCTTGGCACTCAGCATTAATAGGATATGGCAAGGACTGGTTAGCTCAGTGTCAGGATAATGTGACTGAGATATCGGATCATCGTGCTGGTGGTCTGGTCTTCCAGTGGGGCAGCGGTAGAAAGTTGCCATGAGTGTGCACTGTCACAAATCGGTATGTGTTCTGTTATAACTTTAGACGTTGCGAGGATGTAAAACAAAAAACAGGTTAGAGGTATTGGGTCAAATGTAGGTAAGCGCTTTGCTTCATAAAATATTAGGCTACTTCGGGCCCTGCATATTAAAAACCCTTGCATCAATTCGGCAATTTTTAAGTTTTAAGTTTCAAGCATGGGGTGTTTTTGTTGTCGCTTTATATCTGAGTAAAAAGCTTTTCATGAATATCCAGTAGTGTTCTTCTTCAACTGGGAACTCTGTCTTCAGAGCATTGTTGTCCTGATATGACAGGTGGCATGTCATGGAAATCCTGTATTATACCTTTTCTCACAGGGCATTCTGAACAGTGTGTGCTGCTATCCACAATTCTAGTTGTTGCTATTTTCCTGAGAGGGTTGATTGGTTATGGAAATCCTCTATAATACCGTTTCAACAGAGCATGCCATACAGAGCATGTTGCTACCCACACCATTAGTTCCTCGACTGACGTCATAGCGAAGGTGACCGGGCATGGTGGCTGAATCGGTGGCTGAATCGGCAGGCCTCCCATGCGTGGGATCGGGAGTTCAATTCCTAGTTGAGTCAAACCTATGACTTATAAAATTGATACTTGTCGCTTCCTAACCTGGTGCTCAGCATTAATAGGATATGGTAAGGACCAATGGGCTCAGTGTCAGGATAATTGACTGTGTGGGATATCGGGTCATGGTGTCAATGGCCAGGTCTCCCAGTGGGACAGCAGTATAAAGTTACCATGAGTGTGCACTCTCGCAAGTTTGGATGCGTGTTGATATGACCCTTGATGTTGTTAGGACATAAACCAACAAAAAAACGCCTGATTTCTCAGTGGGACAGCACTATAAAGTCCCCATGATTGAGCACTGTCAGAAGTCGGTACCCGTCCTGATATGACCTTCGATGTTGCCAGGACGGAACACTCCAACAACCAACCAACCAGCGAGCAGGTTGCTTGTGAAAATCCACCTCTGCAGCATCTGAGAAGAGGCGCATTGTTTTGTGAGTCACTTCCGAATGAGGTCAGAGGTCAGAAGTCACAGGTCAGCGCACCTGAGGCCCACTTACCTGTCATGTCTGCAGATTGTACACCAGCCACATTCCTGGTAAGGATGCTTGGCTGCTGATCCAATCACCTTCTGGCGTGTAAAGAGGGTAGCACTGCCACCCCACCTACACCTACACCCTCACCCTCACCCACACCCACACCCACACCCACACCCACACCTACACCGGAAGTGACCTATCATGATTGCGCAGTTGTAAACATTGAGAGAGCAACACTCATAGACAAAGTTTTTTTAATACAGTAAAATCTCTCTAAATCGACCGACCATGGGACCGACTTTCAATGGTCAATTTAGGGAGGTGGGAGGTTTAAGGAGTTTTTGAGAAAGTGTTACAATGGTATTGTGTCAGCGCTCGTTTGGGACCCAAATAAACCGATGGGTATAGGGGAGTGGTCTAACTATGGAGGTGGTCGGTTAGAGACGTTTTACTGTAGTTTGTTATAGGGAGTGATGATGAAAATTGGAAATATTGTGCTGAGAGCAGCATTTGAATAGATACGTCTTGGCTTTCCAGGGCTAGAGTGTTAACCATTACACTACCCAGACTCCCTGATGCAATCCCCCTATCCACCCCCACCTGTCTGTGTGGTTCCTTGCCTGAGAGGTTAGTGCAGACTACTACTACTACTACACTTGTCCCCCTGGAATCGGGTCTTTTAAATGGTTCATCCCCATGAGTAATTTAATGCTTAGCAATTACATACATACAGGCAATGCACTTACATATATACATACGCGGGGTAGGTTCTGTAAGAACTGACGAAGTGAACAGTTAGATGTCTAGATGGCAACTGCCAGTTTATTGTTGTAAGGTTTAACTCGTCACGTGCACTTGTGATGTCATGCCGCTGGTACCGGCTTGCTCTGTGTACATACATTACATCTCCCCTTTTTTCTTTTCTTTTTTTTCTCTTTTTAATATTTTTTTCTTTGTATATATCATATCAAAGAACATATTAAAGTAGTACAACAGTTGAATCGTATGATTAACAATCAATGCCAGCCTTGTGGCTGTTTCGTCCAGTGTGGTAGATTCTTTGGACACAGCGGTGATCTGTATTCGAAGCAAGTATGAACTCGCATGTGACATTTTATACAAGTCAACTCATTTCAATATACACACATTAAATGTCTTATCGATATTTTCAATGTTATATGTGATGACTTACATTTACATTTAACAATGACTCTTCAATGCATTATTTATAGCTCTGTGGGAACACTTATACTGATAGGCTGTTTTCACTAGATTTACATTTGTAAATCCATCATGGTCACATTGTGTCAAAGCGATTGCATTCGATTTATCAACAATTTCGCAATGTTTCGACATATATGTGCATCAAATAACAACTTAGTATAAGCGCTAATTATCTCAATAAATACACAATTACTCTTATACTAACAGCCTCAAGGGGCTTTGTCGCATTGGATCATTCGTTCTAAAGATCTTGGAGTTTGGTCACGACCTTTAGTACACTAAGCGGTCAACTGGTTTGACCTCTCTACCTGATCTCGTGATGTAATTAGCGTGAATTGACTCTCACTGGGCTGATTGGTGGTGCCGGTGTTAGTTGTTGTGGTGCAGGTCTTGGAATTGTGGGTGCTGGGATTATCATCGATCTGTTATGGTGTACCATCTTATTTTCAGTATGTTTGATCACATATATGTCCAGCCGTGGTATGTGTCATTGTGTATGATCGTCCATTTTACCCACTCCTTTCTGTGATTGACATATCTCATCTGATCACCCGATTTTAGATTTCGGTGTGGTCTCTTGGCATGTTTGTCAAGGTATGCTTTTTGTTTCATTTGTCATTGTTGTATTTGTTTCGCCTTTGAGGCAATTGGCTTAGCTTTTAGAAATTTGGGCAGTGTTGGTATGTGACAGCGTAATTTTCTGCTCATAAGGAGCTGAGCTGGGGAGTCTCCTAGTTCAGGAATTGCAGTATTTTGGTATGTTAATAAGGCCAAATGAAAATCAGAGTTGTCTAATTTAGACTTCTTTATCATCGACTTAATTGTTTTAATACACCTCTCTGATTGCCCGTTGCTTGAGGGGTATAGCGGACTCAAATGTTCAGGTTTGAACCCATATGCTGTGGCAAATGCCTTGTATTTGTCACTTGCAAACTGGGGCCCATTGTCGGATATACTACTGTGTTTGGTATACCGTGTCTTGAGAAAATTTCTTTGATGCTGTTAATGACAGCTTTACTGGTGGTACTCTGGAGTCATACAACTTCTGCATATTTAGAATAATAGTCCACCAGGAATAAGTCATTTTCATTTTCTACATGAAACAAATCTATTCCTATTTTATAATAGGGAATATTGTGTATTTCGTGACATATCAAGGGTTCCCTGTTTGGGTGTTCGCATAGGGTTTGACAAATTTGGCACCTCGAGAATTTATCCTGCAATTAAGTGTCTATCCCTGGTCAGAAATCGTAATCTCTGGCAATCTGCTTACATTTAACAATGCCTAGATGCGAAGAATGTAACTTGTTCAATAATCATGCTTGTAATGATTTTGGAATAATAATTCTGGTACCTTTCATGACAATACCGTCCTGAACAGTTAATTCAACTTTGTATGTGTGGTTTGGTGTTATTGCATTTTCTACATTACTGTATTTTGTTGGTCATCCGTGTCAAATGTATTCTGATAGATTTAATCCCGACTGCTTTGCTCTTATCAGTACCGCTTCCAGCCTCTTGTTATGGTCTGCTAGTATGGCACTGTATATCAGGATGCCGTCGGTGACAACATCCACGCCTGGGAGACCCTCCAGAATTTTTTCCATTTCCTGTATGAAAATATCTCCAGCTGTCTTTATGCCGAAAGGCAGCCGGGTATATATGTACCTCCCCCAGGGCGTGTTGAAGATACATAGTAATGAGCTCGGTTTGTCTAAAACAATTCGCCAATAACCGCTTTGTGTGTCTAGCGTAATTTGGCACCTGACGTATTTGCCACAACCTGTTCTACGGGTTTAATCGGATATGGACCGAATAAGATAGCTTTGTTCAGCTTAGTTGGGTCTAAACAAATTCTTAATTTATCCGGCTTTCTTACAATTGTAATAGAATTGACCCAAGGTGTGGATTCATTTTGCTCGATTATAATGCCTATCTCTAACATTCTATCCAGCTCACCTCGAACGGAATCATTGATGGCATGTGGCATGTGCCTGGGCGGGTCGATGACCGCCGGTACACTTTCATCAATATGAATAGTTGCATTTACTTTGATACAGCCTAGGCCATGAAAAACAGATTTATATCTATTTACCAGCTGTTCTGCTTTTTCGTTGGCTGTTGCAGGAATCTCCTGAATGTTCATGGCTTGCATGCGATTGATGAGATTCAGGCTGACACAGGCTTCTTTTCCGAGGATGGCGCATCCACTGTCGATTACTTGGAACCTGATGGGTTGTCCCCCGACTTCAGTGGTCACCTCGCCCCGTGGTATTATCCGCTCGCCTGAGTACATTATCAGATGGCATTTCGGCTTCTCCAGTCGCATGTTGGGCAGTCTCATAAACACTATTTCGGGTATTATGTTTGCCTCTGAGCCTGTATCCAGTTTGAACAGCACTTTCTCATTGCAAACCACAAACCCGGATGTTTGTCGATACCCGAAATAGCGCCTACAAATAAGTCGTCATATTCGCCGTCTTCTTCCTCGTCTTCCATCTGTTCAGCCAGGTTGTCGTCTCTGTCCAGGCCAATAGCATTGACTGGGGTTGCTTGTCCTTGGCCCCCCTACAGACATTGCCGAATTGGCCAATCCGCCAACACGTGATGCATTGCTTTCCAATGGCCGGACAATTGTCATGTGCGTGTGAATATCCGCACCGGCTACAATTAGTGCGCTGAGGGGCCTGTCTCAACTGGTTGCCTCGTCTGTTCCCTCTGAGACTCTTCCCGCTGTTTGAAGGTGTTGGTGGGCGTGTAGCTGTCAGGGGGGCGTGTCCGGCATGTGTCACGACGGTTAATTGTGTCTCCCTCTGCCTCGTGCTTGTCTTCCGAGCCCCCAGCCAGTTGTTTGTCATTATGTTCACTGAGACTGCAAATCTCTAGGCATTTTTCTAATGTGAGATTTGACGTTCTCAGCAGTCTGTTACATAACTGCCGGTCTCTTACACTACATACCAGACGGCCACATTACATTGAGTCCTCGGTGTTACCATAATCGCACAATTCTACTCTGGAGCATAACTCATGTATGTATTCTTCTATATCTTCAGTGCCCTGGTTATACCTGTTAAATTTGTAATAAACACTTGTTCTGTTCGACTTACTCTTGCAGTAATTCTTGAACGCTTCCGTCAGTATTCCTATTTTATCGCATTCCCTGCTCGCAATGTTCATTGTGTGAAACAGTTTCTGTGCCGATAGGCCGGCAATATGTAGAAAAGCGCAACATTGCACTTTTTCAGCTTTTGCCGCCAAACCTGTAGGGCCTGCGAACAGCTCATAAGTCATACCATATCCGCCAATTCAGCACCAAGTTTCCATCCAGTTTTAGCGGGGCCGGCGACTTCAATCCTTGTAGGGCCATGGTGTTCGGCTCCTAACATCTGACACCATGTAGGAACTGACAAAGTGAACAGTTAGATGTCTAGATGGCAACTGCTAGTTTATTGTTGTAAGGTTTAACTCTTCATGTGCACTTGTGCTGTCATGCCGCTGGTACCGGCTTGCTCTGTCTACATACATTACAGGTTCAACAACCATACAGCGCATAGCTTGTACAGGATCCTGGTCACAGCAACCAGTGTCATGGAGCTGATGCAAATGGGAAATGTTGCGCCTAGAGCAAGATTCGAACCCACACCTCTTGCCATTCCAGGGCTATCATGCTAATCATTGGACTACTTAGGCTTCCTGATTCAATCACCCTACCCACGCCTACCTCTCTATGTGGCTCCTTGCCTGAGAGGTAAGTGCTATTACAATTTCTGTATAGGTTATTCTTGTGCCAGTCCCTGGGCATTAGTCTCCCAGTTGATTGTGGCAATACAGTTATTTACAATATGCCCACTGTATGGCCACATCATTCGTCAGATTTCAATATACCGTACATTGTTGGAAGGGAAGGTGAATGGCAGCAGAGGGAGAGGGAGACCAAGAACATCATGGTTTACAAATATTTCACAGTGGACAGGCTTGAATTATTCACAGTCTATCAGAACAGCACAACATCGGGACAAGGGGAGAACCATTGCATCCAACCCTCGACTAGAGGATGGAACTATTGATTGATTGATACTCACACCCGCCTACTGAGTGAGCATGGGAGTGCTTCTAGTTGGATTCAACTGAGGTATATACTTATTAAATATCCACCTATTTCGGTCATTTTCTGAAAATGGGTACAACATATTTGGTTTTCACGTTATGATGGTCATAATTAACTCATTCTTTTTTTGGTAGCAACTCAAATAATTAATGTTTCCCCAGTGTGTTGAAGATGTTATGAAATCATGTAGATTAATACACATTAAAAGTTAAATTGAGAGCTTTCTCTGGAGGCCATCTTGTTTCCTAATGCTTGGTACACACCTACCGTTTGTGCGCACCCACCTACCGTATACGATCTAAAACTGCCCGTTTCGCACACAAAAACCGCTAGGTGTGCGCTCCCCGCGCACAACTAGCGATTGCTATTCGCGCATAAATCCTCAGTTTTAGGGCTAAAACTGGCCGATTACGATTGCGATTCGCGATTCGAAAAATGAATCGGCCCGTTTTCAGTTTTAAGCGGGTCGGGTCGAGTCGCACAGTTTTAGTGCGCGAATCCTATACGGTAGGTGTGTACCAAGCATTATGTGCTGGAACCCCCCACCCCCACCTCCTGCTCCATAAACCTACCACCTCCTTAAATAGACTATTTAAACTCAGTCCCATGGTCGGTCGATTTAGAGAGGTTTTACTGTACATAAATAGTGGTATATGTGGTGGTATATAATAGTGGTATATATATATGTATATAAATGGGAAGGCAGTTCATTATTTGTCAACCTTTATGGTCCGGAGGTAAAGGTCAATGGGGTCAAGGCCACACCTAACAGCTTTGTCCTTTCCTGTTATGCTAAGGGCGTTTCATTGCTGGTTGACTCTAGTGGAGAAAAAAACTACCCACCACAACCCTTTTGACAGAGGCTGACACTGACCGTAAGCCTTCACTCTGCTCAGTTCTCATAAATGTCCAATTAAGTTATTTTACCCCCTTTCTGCTTTCAGACAGATCAATTTATTTATACTTGCATAGTCAGATTGGTCCCGACTAAACACACAACAGTCCATGAGCTAACTCAGTGTAGTGACAATATAATATATAATTTCATTTATATGTAAACAAATTAGCAGAGTGTATTATTCTTTTTGTGTATTTATTATTACGTATTTATTGTCAAATGGATTATTTGCTGCGGGTCAGCGCTCTGCCATGTCACGAGGCTGCTCCTCTCCCTCATGTCACGTGATCATTCCGCATTCCATCGCCATTCTTGCTGTGAATTTTACTTTTATTTGTTCGGACTATTATTTGCCTCTAGACCAAAATAAATAGGCTTCCACCCACTGCTAGTCGTGTCTTCTCTATTTAGCCATAACTGGAATTTAGTGGGCGAGACTATACTCGAGCTGTTGTGGGCTTGGGTCGAGCAACCCACATTTAGAAATGTGGGCTGCTCGCCAAGACAGACCCGCATTGGCCATCAAATGCAGGGCAGGGTTCACTGCTGTAACTCATTGCTAGGAGACGCGGGTTGCGACTCACCTAGCAATGTAGGGAGGTCGAGTGCTTGGGCTCAGACCTATTGGATGTGTTTCTACACGCTCTGATGTTTTAGATGAGATTTAGGCTTTAATTGTCGGAATTCCAAACTGTATTAACTTAACATAATGGGAGGGGATGTATTTATTCATATTGATTATTCTCTATATAATTAAGGGCCTTCTGCCCGGCGGGCTGTATGAAGCCGATCACCCCCCTCCGGGTAAATAATAACCACCTTCTTAATAAAAGCATGAAATACCGTAATAACACCTAACTGAGTAAACACTATCTAGGCTGTTTATAAGTGACAGCGGCGGCACAGTGGAGTGTCCGCTTTGTTCTGGATTACTTAAAGTATTATAACACTCTATATGGTGGGGAGGAGAGCCTGTGCATTAAGGGAATAACTAATATACGTCTATTAAATGTGGGAAAAGGGTCAATCCGTATCTCTATGGCACTCTGGCTCTCCACCCTTAGCCCGGGTTGCATAGCATGAAGGCGGTCATCCGGCGGCGGAACGAGAGCTGGCGGCGGCCTGCGGCAGGGCCAGGAAATTCGCATGGAAGTTATTACAAAAAGATGCAAATGGGTGCAGTACAGTTAAACATATATATATATCATGTGTAATAAGCATCCTGTCATGTGATCATTCTCCCCCCTCCTCCAGCTGGGGTGGTAAGGTGGGTACCAGCATGCACTCCCCCCCTCCCCCTGCATGGGGTGAGACTCGCCACTCATGGGGAAGCTTGACTTCTGGGGTGTTTACGATGGTTACCAGCTGCAGAATTGCAGCATTATAGAGAGGCACCGATAAATCGGCCCAATCTTTGGTTGAAGAATAATCTTCTGGTGGGATGGTTGTAGAAGCTGGGGGATGTCTTTACAACAATTAAACGATGAGTCGTTGGGGCAGTCCAGAATCACTCCGGTCCAGCGGAAGCACAGCACTTGTATCCAGCAGACAGCAGCAAGGGTTTAGGAGGAAGGGACAGGTAAAGATGGGTCCAGCAGTTCCAGCAAGGAGAACAAAGCGAGAGAAACATAAAGGTAGAGGGCCCCACCCAAGCAAACAACTCCCTTGATCAGGGGGAGAAGTAAGCCTGGGATAAAGAAAAAAGGGTAGAGTATAGGAAAGAGAAATGAGGAGAGTTGAGCCAAAGGACTGTGTCTATTTGCTCTATGGTGACCAGCCGGTGAACCAAAGACGCGGACAGAGTAAGAGTAGAAAGTGAAATGCTGGCAGGCTCCCCCTCCTGGTCCTCTTTTCAGACAATATCAAGGAGGAGCATGGCCAGCGGAGATGAGATAGAGAGAGGTGTGGACAAAGTATGGTGTTCATAGCAAGTGCACGTGGAAGCATTTTATAAATGTATATATAAGGTTCCATTGGTATAGACCTACGTCAGCATAAGTATTTAGGTCAGTGCATGCGCTGCTTGGCTGCAGGACAACACACTGTCACACTGCAAACTCGATGGCTATGACTTCTATGAGCAATCTTCATTGAGAAATGGTGAAATATCTCTAAAACCATCATCATCATCATCATGCTGTCGGTCGCGATGCGACAAAGACTGCTTTCATTACTTGACTGCCGCTCTCCATTTATGGTGTTTTATGCGGTTGTACATTTCATGAAAGCTGCCTGCAAAAGTGTTGAAGTGCTGCTGGTTTTTGCAAGTTACCAGCAGCACTCTCTCAGGGAGCAAATAGAGGTTTCACACCGGCAAGAACATGTCCAGACAGGCGCAAAACTATTTGTCCCTGCAGTGGCTGGTGTGGAGATGTTGGGAGTTCCATACATCAACCCCCCTTAATGCTGCCACAGTGACATGGTTTTCTGTTTAGGGTTTGCTCCCTCAGCCTTCGGTTCTGTCAAGAACCTGTACTACAAGGCAGTGGTTTACAACTCAAGTCGGTAGCCATCCTGATATGACCTTAGATGTTGTCAGGTTGTCAGGATGTAAAACTCCAACAACCAACCAACTCACCGACCACCAGGGAGGAGTCCATTTCTTCCCAAACATCCAGGTCCATTATCTAAAGCCTCCAAATGAAGATTTATACCAAACCTCATGGGCCAAATCAAATTTGGCTAGTGTCAGCTGTCTTGATACCAGGGACCATGAGATTAAACTAATTACTTAAAGAAAGGCAATGGCTAGTGATAGTATTGTATCATTCATATTTCAGTTAGCAGAAACTGTCATACATGTTGCACATGTGTCTTGCTGTCTCAGTGCTGTGCTAGCCAATTCAATTAGGCCTAAAGATATTTGTAGTACATTTGTTTGCTTGAGTGCCTCAAAGTGGGACATCTTGATACGTTTCCCCAGTACATTTGGATAATAAAGGATTTTTTTTTTTTTTTAAGTGCCAGGCTGGGTATTAAACCAAGGACCTTCTTCAGTCTACCACTCTCCAACTCACCTACTGACACATGTGGCCGTAAGTGGTTGTGCAGTTTGATCAAAAGTAAGACCTGGCAAGGATTGTTCACAATAAACACTAGTGACAGCACAAGTTCTGGCCTGACAAAAACAACCCATAAAGTCAGGTACCGCTGAACTCCCAGTAGTCCAGGCCCTTAGGGATATTATTGTGCAGATTTGTCTACAAGCATGAAATTTGGCACAGTTGTAGACCAGAACATACTGAATTGATTTTTTTAAGGGTGCCGAAGCCGTTGGTCATTGGGGCTGCCATATTGGCTAAATCCAAGATGGCCACCAGTCGCTATTTGATTTTGTCATAACTTCATAACCGAAAGTCATAGGATCATGAGTGAAGGCTCTTTTTATATGTTTTTGACCTCAAGCATTCCAAATCTGAACTCTGTTTTGATCTAGAAAATGTCATTTGTTTGACTTAGTTGATTCTAAAACCACACCACTTAGAAACAGATTCCTTGCAACCCATATAGAAAACATATTCAATGAACAGATTATATTAAATCTATAAGGTTTGGGTTCTGCATTTCTGTTAATTTTGAATAAAATTGACATTTTGAACTGCACATATAGGCAAACTCAATGCTGTGAGCAATCTGCATATAGAAAAAGTGAAACATCGCTAAAATCACACCACCCAGAAACAAACAGCTTGGAACACATACAGAAAACATGGTTAACAAACAGATTATATTAAATTGATAAGGGTATGGTTCTGCATTTCTATTAATTTTGAATAAAACTGATGTTCTGCACTGCACATACCGGAAAACTCAATGGCAGAGTGCATTCGTTCTGCAGCCAATCTGCGCACGCATACAAAATGTTTATAAACATTGAAAGGGGTCTATGTGCCCAGTCTATTCAGTCAACCTTACATACTGAGGTTAAAAGGCGCAGTCCGTTGGAAAGAGATTAATATGACCAGAAAGCCTAGGGTCTTCCTCAGAGGGAAACTCACTGGGGACTGCATGCAAAAGGATTTGTTGTTGTTGTTGGTACATTAGTTGTCTAAGCAGGGGAAATTTCAATCGCGGATGATTGGTCTTCCTCATTCCACTGCTCCTTGCACTATCCTAATAATGCCAAGCACCTGGCTAGGAAGCAACAAGTATCAATTTTTAAGTAATTGGTTTGACTCGACCAAGGTTCGAACCCACCACCCGGCAGTCTACCAACACGGGAGACGTATCCCATCTGGTCTGTTGTTGGTGTTGGTGGTGAAAACATCAAAGTGCCTATACCAAAACGCTTAGCTCGATTTGATGGAGATCAAATACGCACTTCCGGTAGGGGTGAAGGACGACCTTGAAGGCCCGGTCACATACACATTAGTGGACGTAATTAAACGTAGTGGAGGCTAACATAGTTGAATGTAGTTGAACGTAGTTGAACGTAGTTGAACGTACTTGAACGTACTTGAACGTACTTGAACGTACTTGAACGTAGTTGAACATACCGGCATCCATACTTCTCCGGCATGCTAACTTGGTAATAACGTGGGTGGGCTGTGAGTTCCGATTTAATCTTTGGTCACGTTCAAAAGAGCGCTATGTTAGGGGCTGAATTTGCATCCATGATGATAACGTACTCTAGTGTACTCTAGCGTACTCTAGCATACTCTAGCCTTCTCTAGCATACTCTAGCATACTTGGATGAAGCCCTGGTCACATAGCCATTAGTGGACATAGGTGAATGTAGTAGAGGCTGACGTAGTTGAACGTAGTTGAACGTAGTTGAACATACCGGCATCCATACCGCAACGTATTTATCCATACCGTATCATATTTTTCCTTACCAAAACCTCCCATACCTTACCGTATTTCAACGTAGTTTAACGCACTTACCCACGTTTGACCCACATTAGCCTCCACTACGTTCACCTACGTTCAAGCACGTTCACTAACGTGTATGTGACCTGGGTCATGAAACTGTTCTGGTGAGTTAGTTAGAGTCCAATACCGATACTGGTTCTGGCGAACAGTACCATTGCGGTGGAAATATCGATACTTCAGACAAAGCAATAGACTCATCTCCTACTATTACTAGTACTATACTGCAAACCGGACGCTGTGGTCGAATCGGTAGAGCACATGCCTTCCATGTGGTAGATGGGGAATTTGATTCCTGGTCGAATCAAGCAAATGACTTACAAAATTGATATTTGTCGCTTCCTAGCCTGGCGCTCAGCATTAATAGGATAGGGCAAGGACTGGTTACCTCAGTGTTAGGATAATGTGGGATGTTGGGATACACTCATAACCAACTCCAATCAACACTGTTGTGGTACACTAAACCACTGCTTGAACTATCATTCATTATGTTCATTATATAATTACCATTGAAAACAAACAAACAATCCAACTATCCATCATTTGAAGTGATCTAGCGGAACGATGAACGTCATTACATGATTATCGCATGTCTCGAAAGTTTTATTTGGCTGCAATTTGATTCGCTTGCGTGGTTGCGCCTGCGCCGAATATGGCAAGAAATTGCCTGGTTCCCAGGCCCTCGCTGCTACGGATGTGTCCAGAAAGGTCGGCAGCGACAAAAGGGGGAGAGCCGGGTCACCACTGTCCCTTATTGAGTATATGGTTGCATGGTCATTCTTTAACTACTGATATCGTGTAATTTAAGCATAGGTAAACGTATACTAAATTTCAGCCATACTTCAAACATATATGCCAAATATAAATAAAATGTGTGATTATGTCTGAATAAAAACTACTACTACTGCTTCAAATTTAAGTCGAGCTCTCACCTGTCCTCTGGCCTTTGTTAGGCAGAGGTGCAGGAGTTTTCTGCTATTATCGCTCAGTTTCAAAGTTGTCAACCAAAATAATGTCGTTGTAGAAATATGAGAAATTTTGAGAACTGCAAACACATACCAGTATTTGGAGAAATAATGAATATTACTAATTTAATTGATGCTTAAAATAAAATAATAAAGGCTTTAGTCCGTCTCATTGAGTTCTCATGAGCACGAGAAGAGGTTTATTTCACGTCAGCTTGGATGCGCACTCATGCAAGTTCAAATGCGATGGGACGAGTTCAAATCTGCTTGAGTGCTTCAACCACCATTTTGAAAGGCAATGGCTGGTACCGATATTATGCATGCACTATCTGACATCAGGGAAACCAGGTGGTGTAATGGTTAGCATATTAGCCCTGGAATGCAAGAGCTGTGGGGTTGAATCCTGATGTAGGTGCAATATTTCCCATTTTCATCGCCCCCATGATGTTGGTGCCATGACCAGGATCCCATACAAGCTATGTAGCCTGCTGTATGCGTGTTGAACCTATGCTGTGTATGTGTATATATCTAAGCGCATTGCCTATATATGTGTGTGCAGTCATAAGCATTATGCGATTTATGGACGTAAACCATTAAAAATACTTACAATTCTAGGGGGACTAGTATGGTCATCTTAACTGACCTCTCAGGCAAGGAGCCACATAGACAGGTGGACGCGGATAGGGTGATGACATCAGGGAGCCTAGATGGTGTAATGGTGAGCATACTAGCCTGGAATGCAATAGCTGTGGGTTCGAATCTTGATGTAGGCACAATATTTCCCATTTTCATTTCTCCAACGACAGTTCAGTTTAAGACAGGTACTGAAATACTGGATAGGTTTTGAATGGTACAAGCCTCGGTATGGATTAGACCAGACGGGATGGCCGAATGAGTTGAGCGTCCGTCTCCCGTTTTGGTTGATCATGGGGTTCGAACCCCTGTCGAGTCAAACCAATGACATTAAAATTGATACCTGTCGCTTCCTATCCAGATGCTCAGCATTATTAGGATAGGGCAAAGACTGGTTGGCTCAGTGTCAAGATAATGTGACTGAGTGGGATATCAGGTCATGGTGCTGGCAGCCCGGTCTCCCAGTGGGGCAGCACTATGAAGTCGCCATGAGTGCGCACTGTCACAAGTCAGTACCCGTCCTGATATGACCTTAGCTGTTGCCGGGTGCGCCTGGTGCGCCGGGTGCGCCGGGTGCGCCGGGTGCGCCGGGTGCGCCGGGTGCGCCGGGTGCGCTGATCTAATTGGTGATAGGTGTGACTCTGATTACGCCATTAGTGGTCTGCGTGATGAAAGTATTTCTTCCTGCCAAGCACCCCCACCCCCACCCACATCCACACCCACACCCTCATCCCCACTCCCACCTCACCTTCACCCTACCCCCACTCGCCCCCTATCCCCATCCCCTCATCCACCCCCAACCCACCGTCTCCCCCATCCTTCCTCCCTTCCTGCCACCGTCCCCCGTTCTCTCGCCCCTCCCCCGTCTGTTCCCACTTCCTCCTTCTCTCCTTTGTTATTCGAGACAGTGAACCATCGGACTATGCAACTTTAGAGTTGCATAGTCCGATGGTTTTGAATTTCTGAATTTTTCTGAGATAAATATATTATTTCGATCACTACTAGTATCTACTTTACATTAGTTCAAAGTTACTTTCATTTAAAATGCTAAACTTTTGAGATATTTAGAAAGCAAACATGGAAAATTAGTTTTGGCAAGCTTGGCAAAACTCTGACACCATAGACTTCGGCAGTAACAGGTTCTGTTAAATTGACTCAGTGTTGCCTTCTACGCAGAAACGAATGCTTAATAAGTGCATCAGTATCTAAGTTAGATATGTAAAATCAAATCTAGATAATTGGTTTGGTTTTGAAAATTTGATATTTCATCAGACAGTGCAGCTTTAACTTAAAGGATCTGGAAGGGTGACAGAATCGCTTAGAGCACAGGCTTCCCGTGCGGAAGGTCAGGGTGGTAGTTCGAATCCCAGCCGAGTCAACAGGTCAAACCAATGATTTATAAAAATTGGCACTTGTCGGTACCTAGTCAGGCGCTCAACATTGATAGGATATATTCATTTTTAAATTTTTTTCACAAGTGTTTATTCATCTGAACAAGTATAGTGTCAGCGCCGGAGCAGCGGTCTTCCAGCCGTTTCACATACACTCTGGAATTTTACACATGGTTTGGGAGAGTATCTAGTGCTGATTCTGTGCAGCACAGGACACTTTGTACGATGGGTATGCATGACTCATGCTGCATTATGTGCAGCATGAGTCACTATTCTTGTCAGTCTCAGGTTGGTTGTTTGAGTTTTATGTCCTGGCAATATCTAAGGTCATAGCAGAGATAACTTATGGACTGGTTAGCAAGGTAACAGGATAATGGATCTTGCTCTTAGTGCTGGGTGGCCTGGTCTCCCAGTGGGGCAGCACTACAAAGTAGCCATGGGTGCACACTGTCACAAGTCAGTGCCCATCCTGATATGACCTTGGATGTTGCTAGGACATAAATAAGAACAACCAAGCAACTTAAATTAAACTGCATAGTCCGGTAAAAGCATAAACATTTCAAAACCAAAGCACCAGACTATTTGTTTCTAAGCGCCCAACTAAAAGTTGCATAATCCGATAGTTTTCAGTTTCTAGCACTGTCCACCGTTTTCTGAAATAAATGCATTAAATTGCTTGTTATAATCTACATTTACTTCTGATTTAAATGGCTAACTTTGGAGATATTTCAAGTGAAAACATGCCAGATTCATTTTGGCAAGCACGTCAAAATTCTGACACAATATAGGCGTCAGCAGAAACAGGTTATATTAAATTGTTTTCAGCAACAAATGCTTAAAAAGTGCACCAGTCACTAAGTGTGATATGTAGGATCAAGTCTAGGTGTAACGGCTATGTGTAATCACTTCGTCCAAGTATGCTAGAGTATACTAGAGCATGCTAGAGTATGCTACAGTTCACTAGAGTATGCTAGAGTACGTTAGCATCACAGATGCAAATTCAGCCTCTAACACACCACTTTTGAACAAGTCCAAAAATTTAATCGGAGATCACGGCTCGCCCACATTATTACCAAGTAAACATCACGGACAAGTATGGATGCTGGTACGTTCAACTACGTTCAGCTATGTTCAACTACTTTCAATGTTAGCCTCCACTACGTTCACCTACGTCCACTAATGGCTATGTGACCAGGGCTTTGTCCAAGTATGCTAGAGTACGCTAGAGCATGCTAGAGTATGCTAGAGTATGCTAGAGGATTGAAGTGGGCAAGACTACTCAACCAATGGAAATGCGGGCTGGGCTGATTAGTTCGCATTCTGAAATGAGGGCTACTCACCAGGCTCGCATTTGCCACCATTTGCAGGGCCGGTTTCCCTGCTGTAACGAGTTGCTATCAGACGTCAATTGTGACTCTCCTAGCAACGGTGGAAGGTCGAGCGCTCGCGCCCCGACCCATCAGACATGTTCCTGCATGCTCTGATGTTTTAGATGAGATTTTGGCTTTTATTGTCGAAATTCCAAACTTATTTAACTTAACTAATACGGGAGGGGATATACTTATTGTACTTAATCGTTATTCAGTGAAATCAATCTATGAAAGAACTCTTATTGTACTAGTTAGGGTAAGAATAAAGCCGTGAGCTCTTGGAAAGGTGAATTGGAATGTGCCTTACATTATTTACTATTCTCCAGTCTTCTTGTAGATTAACCGCTATGGACAACCTGATATTCGATTGCTTTATATGTAATTAAGGGCCTTATGCCTGGTAGGCCTTATGCAGCCGATTAACCCATCTGCAGGGAGATAATAACAGACATATTAACAGAATTAACGTAGGGCTATTTGGCTGAAAATAAGACATTAACTTAGGCTGATTATCAGTGACAGTAGCAGAGACACAGGGAGGGTCTGGTTAGTTCTGGATTAATTCAAACATAATAATACACACCGAACCGTGGGGAGGACAGCCAGTTAGTTGAAATAATAAGTAATTGCTTTGATATAATTAATGCGGGGAGGGACAAAGAACCGTATTTATATGATACTCTGGCTGTCCGCCCTTAGCCCGGGAATGACAACGACGGCGACGGTCTACCTGCAGACGGGACGAGAGGCGGCGGTGGCCCGCTGCACGCCCCCGGAAATTCACATGGAAATAATTACATAAATTAACACGTAGGCTCGCCTTGGGCGAGCGCGGAATAGCCGAACGGTTAAAGTATGCTAGACTATGCTAGAGTATGCTAGAGTACGCTAGAGTATATTAGCATCAAGGATGCAAATTCAGCCTCTAACTTAGCGCTCTTTTAAACATGTCCAAAGATTAAATCAGGCCCGCCCACATTATTACCACGGAGAAGTATGGATGCCGGTACGTTCAACTACGTTCAACTATGTTCAACTACATTCAACTACATTAGACTCCACTATGTTCAACTACGTCCACTAACGTGAATGTGACCAGGCCTCTAAACTTAACCACTGTTTGGTATTATATATAGATGTGTATGGAGATATATATAATACGTATATATCCAGTGAGTATAGAGCACAGCCAGGCTTACCTGATCATTGTATACGAGTTAAGTATTTATGTTTATATTGTAGTGGTGTGCACTGACCTCTCAGGCAAGGAACCACATATACAGGTAGGCGTGGATAGGGTGGTGATATGAGGGAGTCTAGGTGATGTAATGGTTAGCACACTGCACCGAATACAAGAAATATGGGTTCGATTCCTGCTCTAAGCGCAATATTTCCAATCTTCATCACCCCCTACTACACTGGGTCCGTGACCAGGATCCTGTAAAAGCTACACGCTGATAGGTTGTTGAACCTACCCTGTGTATGTATATATGTAAGTGCAGTGCCTGTATATATGTAAACGTAAGCATTAATTGTCCATTTAACAGACTTACAATTAGAAGGGGATGGGCGTAGTAGTCTGCACTGACCTCTCAGTCAAGGAGCCACATAGAGAGATACCAACACCCCAATTCCACCAACACCAAGACCCTCACCTCCCAATGCCCACCCCACCCTCACTCACACCCCACCCCACCTTCACACACCCCACACCTCCACACCTCCACACCTCCACACCTCCACACCTCCACACCTCCACAAACCCTGCTAACCCCCCCCCCCCACACCCAACCCCACCTTAAAGTTGCATAGTCCGATGGTTTTGAGTTTCTGTTATTTTTCATATTAAAATGATTGTTATAATCTAGCTTACTTTAGTTTGACCTAACTTTCATTTTAAATGACGGACTTTGGAGATATTTGAAATGCTAACACACAAAATTAATTTTGGCAAGCATGCCAAAACTCTGACACCATAGGCTTCTGCAGTGACCAGGTGACAGGTTCTATTAAAGTTGCATAGTCCGATCATGTTTGAATTTGTGTCTTACTTTTTAGATAAATATATCAAATTCATCGTTATGACGTACTATTCGTTAGTCCAGAGTCATTTTGATGAAAAATGGTTAGTTTTGAAGCAATTTGAGGTGAAAGAACCCAAAATACTTTTGACAAGCTCGCCATGACCCGTATTGACATCTCGCGATGACCATGTGATGTGGAATGACCTAAATAAAGTATTGCCTGGTCACCTATCATTTACATATGGTACTTGGAATGAGGGCATGGCTAATGAGGCCACGAGATTGACCTAATTGCTTAATGAGTGTTCCTGCATAATGGCCGTCTCAAAGTAGGTGTCCAAGGGGATGAGGTAATAAATGCACTGATTATTCTGTATAGGCTGTCCCCAATCCTTAGCTAAGGCACTAGTATCTAAGTTGGATATATCGAACCAAATTTAGATAAGTGTTTTCTTTTTGAAAAAAATATGTTTCATCGGACCATGCAACTTTAAACTGATTCTATATGGAACTAAATGCTTTATAAGTGCATCACTATCTAAATTAGATATGTTTATTCAAATCTAGATAATTGGTTTAGTTTTGAAAATGTGATGCTTCATCGGACTATGCAGCTTTAACTCCCACTTACTCCCCACGCCCACCCTTACCCCCGCCCACCTCTCACACCCACCCTTACCCCCACCCACCTCTCACACCCACCTACCCCCGCCCCTACACTATACCCTCACGGCCTCAGGAGTGGGTGTTGGCGGGTAGATGCTGGTTGAGTTTGCCGTCTGCCCTGCAGACGGCGCTTTGATGCGCGAAAAGGAAGAGAGGAAGGCGGGGGTGGGAATAAAGGCGTTTATTTCCGCCTCAGACAGAGTAAGACAAAACAGAGTATACAGAGGCAAGAGAGAGGCTCATGAGGAGCAGAGTAATAGGCTCATAAGGAGCAACAGTGTAGGTAGGCAATAAAAGAAGGAAGAGGCTCATGAGGAGCAAAAGTAGGAGGGTGCTCATGAGGAGCAGGAGGAGATGTACAGGATAAACAGGGGCTCATCAGGAGCAGTGTCAGAGTTCTGGTGAGGGGGGGCCGAGGAGCCCTCCGCCGAGGAGGAGAGTAGTGTAAGGGAGAAGATGGGTGAGTGGGTGGAGAAAAGTTGAGGATCTGGGAAGGCGGTAGGAAGGCGAGTGCCTGAGGGAGGCGGGGGGAGGGCTTATAAGGGAGCGGGGACGGGCGACAGCAGGTGAGGTGTGAATGCTGCCGGGCCGGGGGAGCGGATGATGAGAAGAGGAGGTGGGTGGCGGGCGGTCGGTGAGGTCGAGAGAGCTGCGCGACACGGGGCGGGGGGAGGAGGAGCGCGAACGCGGCGGCGCGGGTGAGGTGGCGAAAGCAGCGCGAACAAGAGCGGGGCGGGGGAGGGTCTTCTCCTTTCCTCGCATCAAACGAAAGTGCTACGCATTTAACGACGATGCGCGAAAAGGAAGAGGGAAGGCGGGGGTCCGGGGAATAAAGGCGTTTATTTCCGCCTCAGACAGAGTAAAACATAAACAGAGTATACAGAGGCAAGAGAGAGGCTCATGAGGAGCAGAGTAATAGGCTCATAAGGAGCAACAGTGTAGGTACAAGGCAATAAAAGGAGGAAGCGGCTCATGAGGAGCAAAAGCAGGAGGGTGCTCATGAGGAGCAGGAGGAGATGTACAGGATAAACAGGGGCTCATCAGGAGCAGTGTCAGAGTTCTGGTGAGGGGGGGCCGAGGAGCCCTCCGCCAAAGAGTAGGGGAGGGCTCGAGGCGCGCCCGAGGCGGGGGCAGGGGGCGCCCGAGGCGGGGGCCCGGAGAGGAAGGTCTGGGCGAAAGGAGGGGGGGAGCGGGCGGCCAAAAAAGGGAGGCCCGCTCCTGAGGCCTCGGGGAGGAGGTCCGGGGAGGGTTGATCAGGGGGGCAGCGAACTCCTCAGGCCTGGGCGGGGTGGGAGTCGGGGTCGGGTCGGGCGGTTTCATGAAGGCGGTGTCGTGGAGGTCGGTGGCTGGGCTGTCTGGGGAGGGTCCCTCATGGGGCTGGGCTGTGTCGTCCGAGGTGTGAGGTGCGAGGTGATGATCCCCGGCTTCGTCTGGGCGGCGTTTCGATCGGTGTTCGGGCTGTCGGTGGAGGTCGCGGGGCTGTCGGCAGTGGTTGGGGTGAGGCGCCGGGAAAGGCCCCCCGGGCCGGCCGGGGGGAGGCTGGCGGATCAAAAATCCGCCGAGGCGGCCGGGGTCTGGCGCTCACGGGCTTGCTTGGTGCGGCACCCGGCCTCGCTGTGCATCGTTAATATGCGCCGTACATTGGCGCAATATGCACAGACGTGCCGGCGCCTGTCTCCCACCTCGCCGTGATCCTCCCCGACGGGAGCGCGATCGCACGAGGTGGGGTCACGGTTCCAAGCGGAGCAGGGAGCCCCGTGAGCGTGCCTATCGTAGGCGGTGCGGGCGTCGACTTGGTGCCGGGGGAGGTGGGCGCCTCGGGCCCCATCTTGTGCCGGGCTGGGGGGCGTGTCGAGGGGGTCGACGGTCAGCATGCTGTCGACTCGGATGTTGTTGAGGGCCACGGGGTCGTGCCACCCCTGGGGGAGCCTCCCGTCCGCGATCCACGAGAATATGGCCTCTGAGTACCAGCGGACGACCGGCCAGGGGTGGAGGAGGTTGTCCCTCATGATGGTGAGGTGATGGTGGTGGAGGCCCCGGAGAGAGTGGGCCGGGAACGAGGGGTGGTTGACCAAGGTGAGGAGGGCGAGGTGATATTCGTCCTTGGTGGCTTCACCCAGCTTCACCAGCTTGCGTCCGGGTCCCCTCTCCACCAGGTCGCAGGGGAAGAGATAATCCGAGGGGACACCTCGGCGCCGGACGGCGTGGTGCGCCTCGGCGGAGGCCAGTATATCGCGGACTGTGTCGGCTGC
This sequence comes from Branchipolynoe longqiensis, assembly GCA_030323885.1. Taxonomy (NCBI): domain Eukaryota; kingdom Metazoa; phylum Annelida; class Polychaeta; order Phyllodocida; family Polynoidae; genus Branchipolynoe; species Branchipolynoe longqiensis. The sequence continues at coordinate 86,072,175 of CM059192.1, forward strand.
GGATGCTGGGCTGTGCTCCGCTGCCTCGTGGCGGTAGGAGGGCGACGGTCGCGGGGCGGCGGCGAGGCGGTTGTAGCCCTCGTATTGCGGGTGTACCGCCCCGGGGAGAGTCGCTTGAGGCGGTGCCGGCGGTCGGCTCCCGATCGGGTCGAGGGCCCAAGGTGCTTGGACGGGCGGCAGGGGCTGGGGTGTGTCCGGGGCTCCTCGGGGGACCCCGGCCTCGACGGCTTCGATGCGGGCGGTGAGGCGGGTGAGCGCCTCCAGGATGGCGGTGGTATCGCTTGAGGGGCGGGCCGACGGCGCCGAAGGTGATGCCGAGGCGGAGTAGGCCGGGGAGCCTCCCGGGGAGCCCGAGGAGGGTCCTGGGGTGCTCATGACGGTAGTCCTGGCGTTCTTCCGGCCTTTCCCCCGTCCGCGCCCGGGCATGATGAATCGGTCCGAGGAGGAGTAGCCCAAAGTAGAAAAGTTGAGGATCTGGGAAGGCGGCAGGAAGGCGAGTGCCTGAGGGAGGCGGGGGGAGGGCTTATAAGGGAGCGGGGACGGGCGACAGCAGGTGAGGTGTGAATGCTGCCGGCCCGGGGGAGGGTGAGAGGAGGCGAGCAGCGGGCGTCGGGTGAGGTGAGAGAGCTGCGCGACACGGGGCCGGGGGGAGGAGGGGGCACGCGGCGGCGTCGGGTGAGGTGGGAAAGCAGCGCGACAGCGCGGGGCGGGGGAGGGTCTCTTCCTCTCCTCGCATCAAACGAAATGCTACGCATTACGACCGATGTGCAGTGTACCGCGGCGGGGACATGGAATGAAGTCTAAATGGAATGTGTACGTTGGGAGAAGGTGCTTCCCCCTTACGGCATTTATAGATATAGATGGGGGAGTAAGGAGGGGAAGGATGGAGGGAGGGAGGGGGACTTACTCAAACACTCTCCGACGTACAAGATTGCCTTTCTCTTTCTCCTTCTCGTTATCATCTGACTATAGCCTAGTTTTATTACTCTCTGGCCAGAGATTTGATCGGTATATATATATGAGTCAGCCTCACGAAAATGGGCCAATTGTGGAAAGTTGTCGGTGTCGATAATTGGATGCCGGCATCGAACGGTATATTTATAGTTTAGCATTGACATAGGTGTTGGAAAGTCTTTAATTTTATCCTGTATGTAAAGGTCGAGAAAATACAACAAACTTATTTGTTTCTAGGATAATTTAATATAAAACAAAGAAATCCACTACACTTTAAGAATTGCGACGCCGACATCTGGTAAAGTTGTCAGCATCGAGCATTGGATGTCGGCGTCGAATTGCATAATTATAGTTTAGCATTGACAGAAATGTTGCAAAGTCCTTAAATTTATCCTGAATGTAAAGTTAGAGAAAATGTAACAACCCACTTTGTTTCTAGGATAATTTAATATGGAACAAAGAAATGCACTACACTTTAAGAATTGCGATGCCGACATCTTAAATTGACCACTAATTGGCCCATTTTCGTGAGGCTGACTCATATATATATATGTGTATAACGCATTATGCAAGTATAAAGATACATAAGGCAATTATTAGTTCTATTGTTATACTCCGTAAGATGCAACACTGTACCGGTGGCGCCACCTGCGGGCTCATCGCTCTACTAGATGCACACCACTGAGTGTCAGTCGCACCAGAGAATTTGTTCTCATCAGATATATATCGGATTGGTACAGTAAAGCCTCTCTAAATCGACCGACCATGGGATCGAATTTAAGTGGTCCATTTAGGGAGGTGGGAGGTTTAGGGTGTTAGAATATCCTTACAATGGTATTGTTGGGACCTAAATAAAGTGATTGATATAGGGGAGTGGTCGATCTGTGGAGGTGGTCGTTTAGAGAGGTCTTACTGTATATATAAATCTGTAACTACCTACTGGATTAGCAGATAATATATAGTAGTGCCATGGTTAATATATATATAGAAGAGAACTGATAAGTGGTAGCGTCCTTGTTATATTCCCATAATATTAATAGATTATCGAGCGCAGTTTTGAAAGTGAGCAGAGTGACAGTTGGCTCATGGCGTAGAGGAGGCGGGGAGGAGAGAATGCCCGCTCTGCAGTGAATAACATGGAAGTCAAGGTGATTAGAGAGAAACATTAAGGGGCTGCCATTATTTATATCCCCATAATAAATTATATAGTACATAATTTATATGGAAGATACCAGAATTAGTTGAGAAGAGAGATACCAAAAAAAGATGTTTGTTTTATTTAACAACAGCTTTAGAGCGCATTCATTTTCATCATCGGCTATTGGACATCAAACACGTGGTTACTTTGACATATTTCTTTGGAGGAAACCCACTGCCGTCGCATAGGCTACACTTTCAGATAAGCAGCAAGGTTTTTTTTATATGCACTTTCCACAAAAACAGGACAGCACATACCACAGCCGTTGATGAACCAGTTGTGGACCACTGGTTGGAATGGAAAATAGCCCAAACTGCAAATGTTTCCACTGAGCAGGATCGATCGGATGACTGACACCTTCACAGGTGGACAATATACTGCCTGAGCTACTTCCCGCTCACGTTATAAGACAGATCAGTGCAGACTACTGCATTATGTATATGCCCATATATAGTATGTCTGCGTAGCGATCTAGAAATGTATAATTTATCTATTAAATGATAAAATGATATTTAAAAATATTCTTATTATTCAGTCCACTATCTATGACATGGGCGTCCCCAATGGAATTTGACTTCTTTGATAGTCCCAGCGTCCTGGCAGTTGACACCATCCGGTTACTTCAAAGTGTATCATCCCCAATGGGATACCTAGATAGATCGTTGGTTGTTGGAGTTTTACGTTCTGGCAACATCCAAGGTCATGGGTGTCGTTAAATAAAACAAACTTTCCTTTGATTGAGGTATTGGGTCATGATGCCGGTGTCAGAGTTTCATTTCCCACCAGTTGAAGTTCCCAAATGTTCAGACTGCGCATGCGCTGAAAACGGCCGTGGGAGAAAAGCAAAGGCGTACGGCCATTGACTTTGCCTATATGCACATTGAAAAATGTCAGTTTTATTCAAAATTAATAGAAATCCAAAACCCTAATCTTATAAATCTAATATAATCTTTTTGTTAAACATGTTTTCTATATTTGTTCCAAGCGGTTTGTCTCTAGGTGGGGTGGTTTTATCAATATTTTACTTTTTCTGTATGGAGATTGCTCACTGCCATTGACAATGCATTGAGTACTCTGGCTATGGCTCTAACACTAGTCTGAGTGCCTAGATCTTTCTAAATCTAAATGCACATGGCATAGGATGTGCTGATTATATTGATGTAAATGCAATGCTGGATAAAAGATTAATATCTTAATTTATTATATATATTTTTTTAGTTAGTATTCTATGTTTCAAACAAGAGCTGAGATGAGCTGAAACTAGCACATTTCATAGCTGCACCCAGTGTATTAGCATGTGCCATATGCTTTGGGGGGGGTTGTTTTGCTCTGATGCATCCCACAATGCACCGCGCCGCTGGAACCGTGATGTAGTTTGGGATTTGAAACTGGTTCATTTTTGACACATGCACAGACGACGCTGTTGGATTCTGACGCATGATCAGAAGCGATATTTGGGAATTTCAACTGGTGGGAAATGAAACTCCGGGTCTCCCTTTATGGCCCTGTCACACTACGACGTAACGACGTCAACGTAGGGAGAACGTGAAGAACGTTGAACTTCTCGGCGTAGTATGCAAATTTGGGCACAAGTTGAACGTGGATGCAGCGTAGTGGACGAGAGCGTAACGTCGGTAAAGCGTAGTGATACCGTCATTCAACGAGAGAGGTCAACTTCATTACGTTCACGGAACGTTATGAACGTTATTCCATCGCCAGAACTACGTTACCTGATGGCGAAACGTTGAACTACGTTGAACGTATGTTCTCCTGACGTTATCCTGACGTTATCCTGATGTTATCCTGATGTTATCCTGACGTTCCCATTACGCCGCGTGGACGTTTCCACCGGGTTTAATGTGGGTCAACGTAGTGCAACATAGTGCAACGTAGTGCAACTGTGGTAGTGAACGTGGTATTGAACGTAGTGACTAACGTTTTAATAACGTTTTAATAACGTCGGTTTAACGTCATTGACGTTCACCGAACGTGTACAGAACGTACGGCGAACGTAAACCCTTACGTTCGAACTACGTCAAAAGTTTTGAACATGTCCAAAACCTTGACGTAACACGACGTAATGTGACGTAGCTCGACGTCAGTCTAACGTCATTATGACATCATAATAACGTAATCCAACGTACATCAACGTAATGACGAAAGATCACCACGTTAGGCTCACGTTCGCTCATTACGTTGTAGTGTGACAGGGGTATTAGGGAAGCACTATATAGGGTATTCACGTGACGTCACAAACCGGATGCACGGCCATTGTGGCGATATCAACTAGTAAACATCCCATAGGGTTTGCCTGTACGCACAGTGGAAAACGTGTATTTCATTCAAAATTAATAGAATTCCGGAATCCTAACCGTATAACTTTAATATAATCTATTCGTTGAATATGTTTTCTATATGTGTACCAAGCGATTTGTTTCTAGGTGGTGTGGTTTTAGAGATATTTCACTTTTTCTGTATGAAGATTGCTCACGACCATTGACAATGCCTTGAGTTTGCCGGTACGCGCAGTACAAAACGTCTATTTCATTCAAAATTAATAGAAATCCAGAACCCTAACCTTATAAATTTAATATAATCTATTCGTTGAATATGTTTTCTATATGTGTACCAAGCGATTTGTTTTTAGGGGGTGTGGTTTTAGAGATATTCCACTTTTTCTGGATGAAGATTGCTCACGACCATTGACAATGCCTTGACTAGCTTGAGTTTGCCGGTACGCACAGTGCAAAACATTAGTTTTATTAGAATCCCAGAACCCTAACCTTATCAATTTAATATAATCTTATTGGTAAACATGTTTTCTATATGTGTACCAACCGATTTGCTTTTAGGTGGATTAGTTTGATAGATATTTCACTTTTTCTGTATGAAGATTGCTCATAGCCATTGAGTTTGCAGTGTGCCAGTGTGACAGTGTGTTATAGAGGGAGTGCACGTGACGTCACCACTCAGCGGTTAGCCATCTTGGATTACACTTAATACCACCTGTGGCGCCCCCTGTCTTATACCAAGAACACTACGTCCACCATTGGGCCTACCTATAGTCAGGGCCGCCGAAGTATGTGGCACCACCTAGCGGGTACTGCATGAACCTGTCTATTTCTTCCAAAGTGTCAACATACTATTCTTTAGCAAAGATATGAGGCTACATGATAAATCAAATAGTTCTTCTCCATCAAAAAACCCTTTTCCCCCAACTTTTGAGGGCAAACTGCTGAAAACAGTGACAAATAAACCAACAAATCGGTAAATAAACACAATGTAAGCACTTCCAAGCCTTTCATATGTAATCCAATATGGCCACCGGAAGTTGTCTCGTGACGTCATTACACCCCTTCTATAATTGTGGTTACTATCGCCGCAATGGCCGCACTTCCGCCTAGCGTGACGTCGGTGCATACCCTATGTTATATAAAGTCACCATGAGTGTTCACTTTCAAAAGTCGGCACCAGCTTTGATGTGCCAATAGACGTTGCTAGAACGTAAAACCCAGGAAATTGCTACCTGTCTTGATGTGACCATAGATGTTGCCAGGGCGTCAAACCACAAGAAACAGAAAGAGCATAACTGTTTAGACATTTAAAAAAAAAGTTCTGGGCTTGTCCGGGATTTGAACCCGGGACCTCTCGCACCCAAAGCGAGAATCATACCCCTAAACCAACAAGCCAGCTAATAAACGAATGTACACCAACATAACATGATGACCTGTTTGTCACCGATCCATATATCCACATGTTAACTTAAATCACTCATGCATAACAACAAGGGGAAAAAACTAAAAACATAACCTAGAAACCAGAGTCCTATCAGAATCTGAACCTAAAATTGAAGACGTGTTAAGCAAGTGGCTTGATGGTCTAGGGGCATGATTCTCGCTTAGGGTGCGAGAGGTCCCGGGTTCAAATCCCGGTCAAGCCCTGTTTTTTTTGTAAGACTTACTTGTTTCATTAAAGGTGCAAAATCCGATGAAGCATCAAATTTTCAAAACCAAAACAATGATCTCAATTTTATTTCGCAATAACCAAAGACCCTATAATACTAAGATGGCTCACTCCCTATCTTTCCCATGGTAATGTAAATTTTGCAGTGCCACCTTGTGGTGGGTTTGATCAGCCCGGCTGCCGGTTGGTGTTTCACATGTAAACACATACAATTATACATGAGATAGTTAAGTATGAATACACATCAATATGAAATTGATATGAACAAATACACATCATCATCAGCATCATCATCATCACCATCATCATCACACATCTTTCACATTCATATAAACATTTATACATATAATATAGCAACTGTTTAACCAAGAGAACAGCAAGCCACCAAGTAGTGGGTTTGATCATTTTGATTACACAGTACAGGCTGAGTCAGCCTTTTTAGTATTATAGGGTCTTTGCAATAACTTAGATAATAGCGAATGGTAGACAGGAATTGTGAACACTTATTTGTCTCAATGTCGTACTTATTAATCATATGTTGCCACATAGAAGGGAATACTGGGTCTTTATGTTACTGCAGAAGGTGTCAGGTTTTGGCATGCATGCCAAAACTAATTTGACTTTGCTATCAATCAACTGTAACAGCTGTGTAAAGTGTGACAAAAAAAACCACAAAAAACTAACAAAATAGGCTATCTAGATTAAAACTGCACAGCGGCGAAACCAGTGCATGTCCTTAAAGTTGCATAGTCCGATGAAAACATCAAATTTTCAAAACCAAAACACTTATCTAGATTTGATTCTACATATTCAACTTAGACACTGGTGCACTTATTAAGTATTTGTTGCTGCATAGAAGGGCATAATAAGTCAATTAATACTGAAGTCTATGGTGTCAGAGTTTTGGCGTGCTTGCCAAAATTATTTTGTCATGTTTTGACGTCAAATATCTCCAAACTTAGCCATTTAAAATTAAAGTTACTTCAAATTAAAGTAAAGTCGATTATAACAATTAGTATAATATATTTATCTCAGAAAATAGCAAAAACTCAAAAGCATCGGACTATGCAACTTTAAAGTTGCATGGTCGGATGAAACTTTTTTTTCAAAATCAAAACATTCATCTACATTTGATTGTATATATCCAACTTAAATACTGGCGCATTAGCTAAGGTTTTGGGGCAGCATGGACAGAATAATCAGTGAATTTATGACCCCCATCCCTTTGGACACCTACTTCGAGACAGCCATTAAAGAGTGTCACCATTAACCAATTAGGTCAATCTCGTGGCCTCATTAGCCTTGCTTTCATTCCAACCAAGCTATATTTGAATTAGGTCATTCCACATGACGTGGTCTTTGCGAGATGTTAATAGCGACAGGAGTTTTGGAAAGCTTGTCAAAATTATATTGGGTTCTTTCAGCTCAAATTGCTCCAAAATTCACAAGTTTTCATCAAAATTACTCTGGACTAATGATTAGTAGGTTATAATGATCAATTTGATATATTTATATAAAATATATGGTAAAGATTCCAACGCCATCGGACTATGCAACTTGAATCGTTATGAGCAAAATAAACAAACGATCACTAAAAAAATTGAAATGATGAAATGGAGGTGGAGCTGCTGATTCCAGCATCCAGTGGTTACCAATATTGAAGTAGAATTAATTAAATGGGGGAGAATGCAAACCAGTCAAGATGGCAGTCACTAAATGCTCTCGATTAAACTTTTACAGTCTATTAATTTATATTATTTCATAAATTATTCACTCAAAATCACCAGGTAAAAATAAAGAGTTATATGAAGAATATATTTTGCTTCTTAGATTAAGAATAAGTTGAGTGCCCACCTTCTGTTTTGGTAGTTCATGGGATTCGAACCACTGGGTTCAGACAAATAATAACAAAATTGATATTTGTCACTACCTAGCCCGGAATTCCACATTAGCAGGATATGGCAAGGAGCAGTGGAATGAGGAAGACCAATTGTCCGCGATTGAAAATCCCCCTGCATAAAGTTGCAAAGTCCAATGGTTTTGAATTTCTGTATTTTTTCTGAGATAAATATATTAGATCGATCACTAGTACCTACTTTACATTAGTTCAAAGTTACTTTTATTTTAAACGGTAAACTTTTGAGATATTTTGAGTGCAAACATGGAAAATTAGTTTTGACAAGCTTGCCAAAACCCTGACACCATAGACTTCTGCAGTAACATGTTCTATTAAATTGAGTCAGTATTGCCTTCTATGCAGAAACAAATGCTTAATAAGTACATCAGCATCTAAGTTAGATATGTAAAATCAAGTCTAGATATTTGGTTTGGTTTGGAAAATTTTATATTTCATCGGACTATACAGCTTTAATGAACTAATGTACAAACAAAATAATGGTAATTTTTGCATGCTTGTCAAAACTCTAATACCATAGGCTTAAGCAGTAACAGGTTCTATTAATTAAATCGGCATGCCCTTCTATGTAGCAACAAATACTTAAGGCCCTGTCACACTACAACGTTTCCCACCAACGCGCGTCGACGTGTTGCCTTTTTGGTCGAAACGTCGGTACACGTCCGGTACGTTACCGGCGCGTTAACGGCGCGTTACGGGCGCGTTTCCGGCGCGTCGGTACATAGCAACTTGTGAATGGACACGTCGGCGCGCGTCGGCGCGCGTCGGGACGCGTCTAGGTTTTGTGCTTGCACAAAATTTTCGACGGGCCGCAACGCGCGGCAGCGTGTTCGAGGGCGCGTTACGGACGCGTTACTAACACGTCGACACGCGTTGGCGGCGCGCCGGCGGAACGCTGGCAGGACGTTGATCAACGTCGGTTAACGTTGGTTTTTTTCCCCCCAAAATCCGAGCATTCTGTCGGCGCGTCGGGAACGTCCCATCGACGTGTTGTGGGCGCGCCATTGGCGTTGCTCCAGCGTTTCTCGGCGCGTTGGACGTGTTGCCGGCGCGCCTAGACGCGTTGGCCACGCGGTGTGGACGCGCTGCGGGCGCGTCCTAACGTGTTGCTGGCGGGTATGTACGCGTTGACACGGTAAAAACGCGACACCAACGCGCCGTCAACGCGCCGACAGCGCGCCGACAGCGCGCCGACAACACGCCAATAACGCGCCAATAACGCGCTACAAACGCGCCAATAACGCGCCAATAACGCGCCAATAACGCGCCTCCACTAACACGCTGCGCCGCGTCAAACTTTCTCCCAAAGCGCCGAAGAGTTGACCGCGTGCCGACGGGTTGCAAATATTTTGCGCGTTGCCGGCGCGCCGGCGGAAACGTCGTAGTGTGACAGGGCCTTCAATAGGTGCACTAGTACTTAAGCTGGATATGTAGTATGAAATCTCGATAAGTGTTTCATTATTTTTAATTTGATGCGTTTACCGGACTATGCAGGAAACATCACACAAAAATCAACAACGAGCACACACAAATAGATAAATGTTATAAGAATTGATTCATGACCTACACACATTCCAGTGCCAATTCAACCATGATGTTTGTTTGATGTTGTTTTACGTCCTAGCAACATCTAAGGTCATATCAGGATGGATTCAACGATGAACTTATTCTCTAAGAAAACAACAATCAAGAAACCCGCAAGAAACTAACATATTAAGCAGGTCTTGCCACATAAAAAGGAATGATACGGGCAAGGTAAATAAATTTATCACACACAAAATATAAGATGCTAATTTAATATATATAAAAAACATGTCAGTCCACTTTTGAAGAATACTGTTCCAATGATTTATTTCTTTTAATTAGTGTTTTAACAATTTTAGCTGATTCTGCCGATATGTGGTTGGAGATTTGTTAGTACAGCATGCCAGTGGGAATACTGTCCCTCTGTCTCTCTGTCTCTCTGTCCCTCTGCCTCACTGTCTCTCTGCCCCTCTGTCTCTCTGTCCCTCTATATCTCTGTCTCTCTGTCTCTCTGTCCCTCTATCTCACTGTCTCTCTGTATCTCTGTCCCTCTGCCTCTCTGTCTCTCTGTCCCCCTGTCCCTCTGTCCCTCTGTCTCTCTGTGTCTCTGTCTCTCTGTCCCTGTGTCTCTCTGTCTCTCTGTCTCTCGGTCTTCCTGTCCCTCTTTCCCTCTCTCTCTGTCTCTCTCTGTCTCTCTACCACTCTTTGCCTCTCTGTCCTTCTGTCTCTCTGTCTCTCTGTTTCACTGTCCCTCTGTCTCTCTGTCTCTCTGTCTCTCTGTCCCTCTGTCCCTCTGTCTCTCTGTCTCTCTCTGTCTATCTGCCTCTCTCTGCCTCTGTCCATCTGTCTCTCTGTCCATCTGTCTCTCTGTCTTTCTGTCTCTCTGTTTCTCTGTCTCTCTGTCTCTCTGTCTCTGTGTCACACCATTTCTTTTGTCTGCTATGTTTACACCAGGAATGTTCCCCTCCCCATTCCCGCCTCCCCCTCCCCTCTCCCCTCCCCCAACACTCCCCGACCCTCCCTCCACTGCAACACTCATTGTCTTCTACACCAGGATATACCGGATGCAGTGGCCGAATCGGTAGAGGGGAGGCTTCCCATGCAAAAGGTTGGAAGTGTTGCTTCCAGGTCAAGTCAAAGCAATGACTTACAAAATTGATACTTGTCACTTCCTAGTTTGTCGATCGGCATTAATAGAATAGGGCAAGGACTGGTTAGCTCAGTGTCAGGATAAATGTGACTGAGTGGGATATTGGGTCATGGTGCTGCTGGTCTGATTTCCCAGTAGGGCAGTCATATAAAGTCACTATGAGTATGCACTGTCACAAGTCAGTTCCCATCCTGATATGACCTTAGATGTTGCCAGCACGTAAAACTACAACAACCAACCAACTATACGCCCACTCTGACAGCGAGGCAGATCGCTTACGCCGACCATTTAGGCTCTTTCCATTTCTTTCTCCTTTGTGGTAACTTTTCTGCACTGAAATTCTTGCTTTCAGGAACCATGTTGGAACCTTTATTTAATGCCTTCAATTTCATAACTAGCCTCCCCTGCAGATAATCGCAGATGATCATTACTCCCTACAGGTGTGTAAAGGTGGGATTCCATTGACCAAGAAAAGGAAAGCCTGTTTTATTTAACAACGCATCTAGAGCACATTCATTTTTATCATCGGCTATTGGACGTCAAACATATGGTCATTCTGACATATTTCTTTGGAGGAAAGCCGCTGCCGCCATATAGGGTACTCTTTCCGATAAGCAGCAAGGTTTTTTTTATATGCACTTTCCCACAGACAACTCTGGTCCCTCTGCGGGGAAGCCTTCTAATAGCTACAGTGGAGGCACCTTTCCTTCAACTATTAAGAAACCTCGTAATGACAATGTAAACTCAAAGCCTAAAATAGGAAGGTATGCATCTGATGTCAGGCAACTGAAAACTGGAGGAAAGGTGCTAAAGATTGGTACATGGAATGTACGAACATTGTACAAACCAGGCCGATATGACAACCTGAAAGTGGAAATGACAGCGCTAAACCTTGACATCCTAGGTATAGCTGAGACGAGATGGACGGGTGACGGGAGGATAGGTGATAGTGAGGTAGATATGATATATTCTGGAGATGAAAAACATCAGTATGGCGTTGGAATTATGATGAAGAAGTCCATTGCCGCCACAATGATTGGATTCTGGCCAGTATCTGACAGAATTATTATGATGAAGCTGAGGGGAAAACCGTTCAATATAAACATTCTGCAAGTTTATGCACCAACCTCAGATCACGATGATGAAGAAGTCAACGAGTTCTATGACAGCATCAAAAAGGTAATGGAATACACCAAGTCTGGAGAAATAACAATTGTTATGGGCGATTGGAATGCGAAAGTTGGAGAACAACATGAATATCCAGTAACAGGAAGATTTGGCTTAGGTGAGAGAAATGATCGTGGTGAATACTTGATAAATTTCTGTTTGACATCAAAACTAGTAATTGCTAACACCTTATTTGAACATCCAAAGAGAAGACTATATACATGGAAGAGCCCTGGTGATGTATGTCGGAACCAGATCGATTACATTCTTGTCAACCAACGATATCGAAATTGTATCAAACAGGCAAGGACATATCCAGGTGCTGACATATGTTTGGATCATAATCCAGTAGTAATCAGTATGGTAGTGAAATTGAAACAGCAGAACAAAATTAAAAACAACATTCAAATGGATATGAACATGTTAAAAGATGCAAAATACAGAACTAAGTATAATGTCTCTGTTCATAACAAATTCAGTGTACTGATGAATGAAGAAACTCCTCAGAGAGAGTATAACAACATTGAAATGGAATGGGAAGCTCTCAGAGAAAGCATGGTCAAGTCAGCAGAGGAGGTGTTACCAAATAAAAAACGAGAGACAAAGCAATCATGGATGACGCAAACCATACTAGAAAAGATGGCAGAAAGGAAGAAAGTGAAAACCACTGATCCACCTAAATACAAACACCTGAAGAATGAAATAGAAGATGAATGCAAAAAAGCTAAAGATGAATGGTGGAATAAGAAGTGTGAAGTAGTGGAACAACTTGAGTCTCAACATCGTTCAAGAGAGATGCACAAGAAAGTGAAAGAGATAACAGGTCAAGGATACAGACAGAGAAGCAGTAAATGTATCAAGAACAAAGACGGCAAAATGCTCTTTGAAGAAGATGAAATAAAGTCCAGATGGGAAGAATATGTAAACGAACTATACAATGATGACAGAGGGAACCCACCCACAATTGAGAAAGAAGATGGGAATATTATATTAGTATCAGAGGTTGAGAAGGCTATCAATGATCTAAAGTCAGGTAAGGCTCCTGGAAGTGACCAGATAACATCAGAAATGATAAAAGGACTAGATGAAGTC
>CM059192.1:86085636-86112302 GCA_030323885.1 Branchipolynoe longqiensis
ACCTACTTAAAACTCTGACACCACAGCATTCTGCAGTAACATGATCTATTCAATTGCCTCACTATTCCCTTCTGTGTGGTGACAAATGCCTAATAAGTGCATCAGTATCCAAGCTAGATATGTAGAATCAAATTTAGATCATTGTTTTGGTTTTGAAAATTTGATCATTTCATCAGACTCTGCAGCTTTAATAGGATAGGGCATTTTGTATAACTATGAACTCTAGTTTAATTAAACAATGGTTGCTTGGATGGAAGATCACCCCTTGGGGAAGCCATACAGTGACCGTACTAGTAGATACAAGATTCACCCGGTGCTTTTGGTACACGGGTCAACAACAACGTAGTGTAAATACGGGCGAAAATAGCTTTAGTATAGAACAGGAAGTAAAATGCCTGCATCCAGTATCAAATGGATACTTATATAGGCACAGAGTTGGTGAAATGGGAGAGAATGCAAAAAGACAAGATGGCGGCCATAGAATGCCATCGATTTCACTTTTAATTCTGATTAAACTAGATGTTTTATTATATTTTTCAACTCAAAGGTAGCGGGTAATTATAAAAACATATATAAAGAATATATTTTGATTCTTAAATTAAGAAATTATTCACTCAATTAATTTCCCCAGCATGTCGAAATTCTTCGCCAGCTTTTCTAATGGGTTGGTTTTCACCCCTGTACTGTCAGTACGGGGTGAATCTTCTATCTACCTTACTAGATGCTTATGGTTAAATAAAACTCAACTCAACATCACAGACTCACACTAACACCTCACACCACTCCACTAGCACTAACGCTCACTGAACCCCGACTCCCATCACCCCCCCCCCCTCCTCCCTCCCAACACAAACCACCACTCAACCCACACCACCCTTCAACACCCACAATAGCACATCAACACTCCCACACGATCCCAATACCCCACTCCACCCTACCCCACACCCACACTCACACACACACCAACACCCACACCAACACCTACACCAATACCCAAACTCATCCCCGACATCCACAACCTCTCGGGGCACCGTGGCCCAATCGGTAGAGCGCGGGCCTCACATGCGGAAGGGCAGGAGCTCGGTTCCCGGTCGAGTCAAACCAATGACTTACAAAATTGATACTTGTCGCTTCCTAGCCTGGTGCTCGACATTATTAAGACAGGGCAAGGATTGGTTAGCTCAGTGTCAGGATAATGTGACTAAGTGGGATATCGGGTCATGGTGTCAGTGGTCTGATTTCCCAGTGGGGAGGCACTATAAAGTCGCCATCAGTGCACACTGTCACAAGTCGATACCCATCCTGATATAACCATAGCTATTTCAGGGGGGTAAAGCTCCAACTTTCATAAGCTCTTGATCCTTTATGTGCAGGAAATAAAGCCGAAAGCCAAAAACACTCCGTTAATTTTGTTTACATCCGCATTCAATCCATACACTTTTTCAATTTTTTTTTTTAAACTTGCGACTCTGGTTGAACAAAATGCACTGTCCACGTTTTTAATCCAGGTTTGTAATGATGAACCGCATGTCTGTTTGTATGCACTGTCTGCTTTCCACTTGATGAACACATCGTGGTGAGCCTGTAACAGCGCATTTTGTATAACTATGAACTCTAATTGAATTAAACAATGGTTACTTGGATGGGAGATCACCCCTTGGGGAAGCCATACAGTGACCTTACTAGTACATAAAAGATTCACCTGGTGCTTTTGGTACACTGGTGAATGGCAACGTAGTGTAAATACGGGTGAAAATAGCTTTAGTATAGAACAGGAAGTAGAATGCCTGCCTCCAGTATCAAATGGATACTTATATAGGCACAGAGTTGGTGAAATGGGAGAGAATGCAAAAATACAAGATGGCGGCCATAGAAAGCTGTCGATTTCACTTTTAAATTTGATTAAACTAGATGTTTTATTATATTTTTCAACTCAAAGGTAGCGGGTAAATATAAAAACATATATAAAGAATATATTTTGCTTCTTAAATTAAGACATTATTCACTCAATTAATTTCTCCAGCATGTCGAAATTTTTTGCCAGCTTTTCTAATGGGTTGGTTTACACCCCTGTACTGTCAGTACGGGGTGAATCTTTTATCTACCTTACTAGATGCTTATGGTTAAATAAAACTCAACTCAACATCACAGACTCACACTACCACCTCACACCACTCCACTAGCACTAACCCTCACTGAACCCAACCCCCCCAACCCCAAGCCCCCAACCCCCCCAACCCCCAACCCCCAACCCCCAACCCCTTAACCCCCAACCCCCAAGCCCCAACCTCCAACCCCCAACCCCCCCTCCTCCCTCCCAACACAAACCACCACTCAACCCACACCACCCTTCAACACCCACAATAGCACATCAACACTCCCACACGATCCCAATACCCCACTCCACCCTACCCTTCACCCACACCCACACCCACACCAACACCAACACCCACACCAACACCTACACCTACACCAATACCCAAACTCATCCTCGACATCGGTAGAGCACGGGCCTCGCATGCGGAAGGTCGGGAGCTCGGTTCCCGGTCGAGTCAAACCAATGATACTTGTCGCTTCCTAGCCTGGTGCTCGAAATTATTAGGACAGGGCAAAGACTGGTTAGCTCAGGGTCAGGATAATGTGACTAAGTGGGATATCAGGTCATGGTGTCAGTGGTCTGATTTCCCAGTGGGGAGGCACTATAAAGTCGCCATCAGTGCACACTGTCACAAGTCGATACCCGACCTGATATGACCATAGCTATTTCCAGGACGTAAAGCTCCAACAACCAACCAACCAACTTCCATAACCTCTTGATCCAACATGTGCAGGAAATAAAGCTGAAAGCCAAAACCACTCCGTTAATTTTATTTACATCCGCATCCAAACTATACACTTTTTCAAAAACAGGTTTTAAACTTGCGACTTTGGTTGCATGGCCGAACAAAAAGCACTGTCCACGTTTTTAATCCAGGTTTGTAATGACGAACCGCATGTCTGTTTGTATGCACCGTCTGCTTTCCACTGTATCAAGGCCACATGGACAATGCCTGGAAAACACTCGTCGACAACACAATTTTTTGTTTGTTGGGGTTTTGCATCCTGGCAACATTAATCAGGATGTGTACCGAATTGTGACAGTGCACACTCATGACAACTTCGTAGTGAGTGCTGCCCCACTGGGAGACCAGGCCACCAGCACCATGACCCAATTTCCCACTCAGTCACATTATCCTGATACTAAACAAACCAGTCCTTGCCTTATCCTAGAAATGCTGAGTATCAGATTCGGTAGTGACAAGTATAGATTTTGTAAGTCATTGGTTTGATTTGTTTGGAGTTTGAACCAGCAAACATCCACACGAGAAACCAGCCAGCGCTTTTACCAATTCGGCCATCTTGTCCAGTCTCTGAAGGTTGTATGGAGAGAGACAATTGCTGATATACTTCATCGTTACCTGCTGCACGGGTTCTAACTAGTGCCACAAACCTATTTCCTCTCTGATCGCCCCTCATCGTCTAGTCCTGTAGACCAGACAAGATGGCTGAATTGCTAAAAGTGCCGGCTGGGTTCTCGTGTAGGATGCAACAAATTCAAACTCCAATCAAATCAAACCAATGACTTACTGAATTTATTCTTGCCACTATCTAGCCAGCATTAATAGGATAGGGCAAGAATTAGTTTGCTCAGTACCAGGATAATGTGACTGAGTGGGATATCATGTCATGGCGCCAGTGACCAAGTCTCCCCATGGAGCAGTATTATAAAGTCGCCATGAGTGTGCACTTTCAGAACTCGACAACCATTCTGATATAACTTCAGATTTTGATAGGAAGTAAAACCCCAATAAACAAACAAACTAGTCCCTTCTTCTTCTTCTTCCGCTCTCCCCTACTCTGTTTCTCTTCTTCCCTCCTCTTCTTCCTTCCCATTTCCTGGTCTTTCTCCTCCTTCCTCTCCTCTCTCCCATCCTCCATCTCCTCCTCTCACGCCAGCCTCTGCCCCCTTCTCCTCTTCCTTCGCTCTTCCTCCCTCTCCCTCCCTATCTCTCCTCCTTCCCTCCCTCCTCCTTCTCCAATTCGTCCTCCTCTTCATCTTTCGCTGCTCCTCCCTCTCCCCTTCTTCCCTCCCATTCCCCATTCTCCTTTTCCCTGTCCTCCTCCTCCTCCCTTTCTTCTGCCTCTCATTCACCTCCATCCTCCTCCTTCCTCTCCTCCCTCTCCTCTCACCTCTCCTTCCTCATCATCCTCTTCCCTCTCTTCTCCTCTCCCACCACCCACCCTTTCCTCTCCTTCCTCCTCCTCCTCATCATCTTCACATCCCTCTCTCCTCTCCTCCCCCTTCTCTCGCCTTCTCCCACTCCTGGGCCCACTAAATCAACAATTCCCCTAACATATCCACCAATATATCCTACTTCACCTATATTTACCCTACCAGCTCCACTCCCTCCAACAAGCTATGTTTGCTTCCCTGCTTTCTGACCACCCAACTGACCTAAATACGATATCTACATTCGCAATTCCCACTAAAGGAAGGGAAAATGAACAATAAACGAAGACATTCTGCTCTGTTTTAAGGGACAGGTGGGTGATGAAGTATTCTCGGGTTAGATGTGGAAATGGCTCGTACCTGTACCTGTGTATTGGCTACATGAAAGTGTGCACTGCACGGCAGCCCCACCCTATATATATTTTATATATTATAAATAGTAGCGAGGGAAAGACAACAAGAAAGACACGACTGGGTTGCGTGAGTTTACTGTCCTCTGGCACAGGAAATTGCCCATACCGTAATCATAAAAAAAAAAATTACATACGTACTGCCAAAGCTCAGTGGCTGAATGATCACCCGTGAAGCGGGTTGCGGCCAACGACGTCCAACCGGCACAGGGACATGCGCGCAACGGGAGGGAAACGGGATCGGCGAAATACAATATATAATAATAATAATATTAGTAAATTTTGTAAAGACATAATAATAATAACCATTAAATATATAGAGAGGGATTAACTATTCCTCCGCACCTTTATATTCGTATAATACTTGTACCTCAAATATATATATTGGGACTTAAGGCAACCCACACCAAGCCAGAGCCACACCTGTTATACTTCTCACTCAGAACACCTATACACAATGAAACCCCTATTTTACGTGTTCCGATTTAACGCGAATTCGGATACAACGCCATGCATTATCGGACCAGGAATTCTTTAATTCATGACAGGGTGGAGACAGGAAGTAGTATACAATGGTTCTTTATTCATCAATTTCATGTACAGCTCAGGTCAGGGTCAATGTTTTCCTGGTGCTATGCTGGGTACAATACAATGAGTCCATGGCCACCTCGATCCCCATTGACGTAAAATATGGACCGGAACCGAACCCTCAACCCTTCCCGTACTCTTCATTACTTAGAGGTGTGGGTGGGTGGGTGAAGAAAGGCGGAGAAGTTGTCTGGTTGGCGCCTGGAGGAGTTGTGCGGCCATGGACGCAGTTGGTTTGAATTTGGTCAGGTGATGTTTTTTGCGGGAAAGTTCGGGTCTGGCCCCTACTGTAGCCGGGGGGCATAGTTCGACGTTGGTGCTAGGGGGCGCCATGGAGGCGGCCGGCTCGTGGTTAGTTTGGGCATTTACGCTAGGCGGCGTCAAGTCGGTGTGTCGGTGAGCCTCCCCCCCCCTGCCTCCACTCCGCGAATTAATCATGTTACGATAACATGCACAATTCAAAAGTAATTCAGTCAATTGAACCCCGATTTAGCGTGACCTCGCTTTATTCCTGATATTTTATGGACCCCAATGATTGCGTTATAAAGGGGCTTCACTCTATGTATATATTTTTGGTTTTTGATATTCATATAGTTTTTCTAATGTCTAAATTGGTTACTAATTACAGCTTTTATAACCCAAATGGGGAGGGGGGGTTGTGAGTACACATACACTATTATACCGGAAGTTCACTATGATCACCATTACAAACAAATGCATGGCAAGAACCCTACCAAGTTTGGTAACCAAGACACGCGTGATTATCAATGCAAAGTCAGTTTAAAGTATAATGTCTATTGTGGAGAATAGCACGGCATCAACCCCCCAACATCCACCATGTAAGACATAAAATGTGACGCGGCGTGCCGGGTCACAGCTTCAGTCCTTCCTGAGGGACCAGCGAAACTTGGAATACCCGTATTTAATGGATTTCAAATTTCTGTTGAGTCGCTGCTGATGTAGCACTAAATGTTTGCATTCACACAATTTGGGTAATCCTGATATGACATTAGATGTTGCCAGGACATAAAACCCTCAACAAACAAAACAAATGCAATGTGGGTAAATCAACTTTCGGGTACACAGAGAGGAACGGTTCAGAAACACTGCGCATGTTTAAAGCCAGCAGTCCCTGCCACCATTTCCACCCTGCGTCAGTTATCAAAGACTGACCCAGTTCAATGAAAGCGCGCTACACTATTCCCACCAAAAGTCTGCCCTCTGAGGAATAGCGGTGGAAGTGGCACCAACCCCAAACTTCCGCCACGTAAGTTATGAGTAGTATAAATATTATTTATGCAAATATTATTAAGACTGGCGGTTGTAGCTGGTTGGGTGGTAACCGCTACAGATACTTGATGCTTCTATGGTTCTAGGTAATTGGTGGAGCAACGGGCTGGAGGGTTCTAATTAATATAGATATTATTAGGCAAATGTTATTGAGACTTGTTTGTAATTGGTTGAGTTACTTCATGTGTTCTTGGTTCATTGCAAATATTATGATGTGTTCTATGGTCCTGAGGAGTTGGTGGAGCAGCCTGGGGAACCAGGTATGATCTGTGAAGTAGGGCAATTGGGCCTGGACCGCAGGCAATCGGCCGAAATAGCTGAGTGGCAGTCAGTCGTCCGTGTGATTTTTTATTTAATATTGTTTGGTGGGCTTAGTTATGCCGGCCAGAGACAATATCCAAATTACATATTATTGTGTCGCGTTTATTGAGTAATAATAGCTGTGACGTGGCATGCCAGGTCACAGCTTCCAGTCCTTTCTGAGGGACCAGCGAAACTTGGAATACCCGTATTTAATGGATTTCAAATTTCTGTTGAGTCGCTGCCGACATGGCACTGAGTGTTTGCATTCACCCAATGTGGACCATCCTGATATGACCTTAGATGTTGCCAGGACATAAAACACCCAACAAACAAAAAAATGCAATGTGGGTGACTCGACTGTAGGGTATGCAAATAGGAACACTTCAGAGCCCCAACACGTGTTTAAAGCCAGCAGTCCCCTTCTTATAGAGCATTTCCACCACCAACCCACCCTCTGATGTCAATGGCAGTACTTGTGTTGTGGATAGCAACTCACTGTGAAGTATGAAAAGGCGTTGTAGAGGATTTCCATTATCGACCCAATCTCTTAATGTTAGTGGAAGTAACTTGTGTTGTGGGGAGCCACTCACCGTGCAACATGCACTGTGGAAATGGCCTTATAGAGGATTTCCACCACTAACCAAATCTCTAGTGTTAATGGAAGTAATAATCCTCACAATAAGCAGCTCACTATGCAGCATTCTTTGTATAAAAGGTCTATAGACGATTTCCACCACCAATTCAGTCTCTGATGTCAGTGGAAGTAATACTGTTGTGGTTAGCAGCTCACTGTGCAGCATGCTCTCTGGAAAAGGTCTATAGAGGATTTCCACCATCAACCCGCCCTCTGGTAGCAGTGGCAAGAACTAATGTTGCTGTTGCAGCTTACGGGAGATTCTCAATGGAAAGGGTCTATTTACCTAACGTTCGTCAGAGCTTTCACTATTCCAATGAGTGAATGACTCATGGAGGTTTTATGTTCCAGCCACATATTAGGTCATATCAGGATGAGTACCGACTTATGACATGACATATATCTACACACAAATATCTACACCCACGCCAATACCAACACACCCACAAACACCCACACACCCACACATACGCACTCACGCACACTCACACCCACACTCACACAAGCTCACACACCCACACTCACACACTCACATGCATACACAAACCCAAACACCTACACATCCACCCACACCCACACACCGACACACACTCAACTCACCCACCGACACTCACTCACACCCACACACCTACACTCTCACCCACCCACACACACACCCAAGCACGTACACATCCACCCACACACCCACACCCACATGCACACTCACTCACACACACTCACCCACACTACCACCCACGCACCCACACACTCACCCACCCACACTCACTCACACCCACACACCCACCCAAGCACCTACACATCCACCCACACACCCACCCACACAAACACTCACCCACCCACACTCACTCACACCCACATGCACACTCACTCACACACACCCACACTCACCCACACTACCACCCACGCACCCACACACACACACATCCACACTCACCACACAGGTGAGGATTTTATTTCGCCTGGTGCGCAAACCCGTATTGAATGGGACGCCACACACACTGCATCAAATATCCCTGAGCTAAGTGAGCCCTGACACATCAAATACACACTTAGGGTTATTCACCCTCCGTCCGCCGAGGGGCGCCACCAGTGCCAGCTTTTTTTGTTGTTGTTGCTTTTTTTCCCTCTCCCACATTGATGGCGGCTGAATGGTGGCTAAATACGCCGAACACTACTCAGCTTTCAGACCGAGACACTTTACGACATTTTATGACATTTAACGTCATTTTACGACATTTTACGATATTCATCGGCCTGCTTTAATGACTTCTATCATGATCAGTGCACAACTAGTTACCTGGCCGGGTCAAAGTAATGACTTATAAAATTGATACTTGTCTCTTCCTAGCCTGGCGCTCGGCATTAATAGGATAGGGCAAGGACTGGTTACCTCACTGTCAGGATAATGTGACTGAGTGGGATATTGGGTTATGGTGCAAGCGGACTGATTTCCCAGTGGGACAGCACTATAAAAGTTGTCATGACTGCGCACTGTCACAAGTCAGTACCCGTCCTCATTGACCTAAGATGTTGCCAGGACGTTAAATTCCAACAACCAACCATTCATTTAACAGATGAGTAGATACAAGATTCACTCCTATCCACAGTAGGAGCGAATGACAACTATGTCTAAATGCGAGCAAAAACTGCTTTCGTATATATATAAAGATGAAATGGAGCTCCTAGTTCCAGTGTCCAATGTTAATCTATATCAGCGTAGAGTTGGTGAAATTGGCGAGAATGCAAAAAATCAAGATGACGGCCACAGAAAGGGCTCGATTATAGACTATTAAAGTGTAATATGAATAAGCAATGCTTAGGACCGACCCCCACAACTCCGCACAGATTAGTAAGAATTACGAAACTGTCTATATATTGGGCACTGAAAACCATAGAAATGCATGCTGAAAACTGAGTCGACAGCAAAACAAAGACATACGCGTAGTACAAAACTTCTATTTTATTCAAAATGAATAGAAATACATAACAATTTGGCATAAACATGGAAGTTTGGAATTACAAACTAGTCTATTGACATACATATAATTGCCCAGAGAATTATTTGTTTATTATTAGGCCTATGCTATTCAACACAAGTATATTATTAACCAATCGCTGACCCCAAATAACGTAAATATGGGCCTATGGGCCTGGACAGCCTCGCCGCAGAATGTTGACGAGCGATTTCCGTTTCCATTTGCTGGATTTTGATTATTCAACATGAGTATACAAATGGCCGTGCCCATACAGGGCTATTTCCATTTCCGTTTGCTAGATTTCGGTGATTTCATTCTTCTATGAGTACGGGCATTGTTTATGTATACACATGTTAGTCATTAGCTTCGTCCCTGGGTGGGTCGGTATTAATCTGCATGGTTCCATAAGGTTGTCACTCAGATACTGGCGGGCTATGAGAAAGAAGCATTGTAACCATACATTTAACATTTCCATGGGGTTATAGCCATAACGAGGCCTTCTGACACCTTTTCTATTGGTATTGTTCAGTAGCCCTCTCCCAAGAACAGGACTGTGGGAGTAACTAGTAGAGTATACGCTACCTAAATAAACTAAACTGTAGTTGCTGATGTCAGCATAATAGTAACACGGGTACAGTGACGGGACGGGAGGCATGCGCTCTACCTGTTCGGCCACCGCATCCTCTCTGCTAAATGTGATCAAGTATCATCTACCTAAATCAGGAGAAGGATGCTCAACTCATTTGGCCATCCCATCTGGTATCAGAAATAATTATAATAATAATGATAATAATGATCATAATAATATGATAATAATAATGATAATAATAATGATAATGATAATAATGGTGATAATAATGATAATAATGATAATAATGGTAATAATGATGATAATGATAACAATGATAATAATGATGACAATGATGATAATAATGATAATAATGATAACAGTGATGATGATGATGGTGATAATAATGATAATGATGATAACGATGATAATTCTGATAAAACAATGATAATAATGATAATGATAATAATGAAACTACTGATAACTATAATAATAATAATGATAATAATGATAATAATAATAATAATAATGATAGTAATAATAATGATACTCATGATAAGCTTGGAATGAGCGGGGTGCTCATTCAGCGTCATTGTAGGGATCAGAGGGCCGCGAAGTTGAGCTGTCACCCCACCCCACCCCCGCAACGACGGCGCGGGGTGGGGTGGGGGAGGGGTGAGACGGCAGCCACCACTCACTCACCTGCCAACCTAACTCACCATACAACTCTCACATGACTCATAAAAAGCTCTCACGGGACTCACTAAAAGCTCATGGGACTTACCAAAAACTCTCACGGGACTTACCAAAAACTCTCATGGGGCTCACCAAAAATTCTCACTTCCCCTGACCCGCACACCCCAAGCTCAGGGCCAACAGGATATAAGAGGTCTCAAGCCACATACTGGTCAGTCCCAATCTTGCTCCAGGATCGACCACATAGTATGTATATCATTATTATTAGCATTATTATTATTGTCATTATTATTGTTATTATATTGTCGTCATTATTATTGTCATTTTTAGTATTGTCATTATAATTGTCACTATCGTACTTATCATCGTTATTATTACAATATTATTTTCTTTATTATTGGCATTATCATTGACATTATCGGGTAAAGTCATGTCATGTAAAGTGAATTATATATTATGTATATATATAGTGGTATACAAAAAATGCATCTAAATGATGTAACACAGTCCCCACAGGACCTCCTCCCCCCGTGGCAACTGGAAGTATGTGAGTGGGCCACAGACCAGCATATACCCCTATGGTTGACTGGAGGTGCCCTATTGTTTGGGATTTGTGGCTATACCAACAGAGTACTATCATGGACAGTTCTCGCCTGTAGCCATATGTTGTAACTATTCAATTATTTCCTAATATTCACTATTAATTTACTCAATCCGGTCCTAACTAAATGTCTTCAGAATATTCAAGAATTTAGATGTAATCTTTTGTTTTCTGGTGATGTATTCCAATATGAAAAAATCCCAAAACTCAATGTGTCACAGCCAAATTTGTCAAGCTGCACATTAAAGTTGCATAGTCCGATGAAAACATCAAATTTTCAAAACCAAAGCACTTATATAAACATAATTCTATGTATTCAACTTTGATACTGGTGCACTTATTAAGCATGTTTTGCTGCATAAAAGATCGTAATAAGTCAATTTAATAGAAACTGTTACTACTGAAGTCTATGGTGCCAGAGTTTTGGCATGCTTGCCAAAATTAATTTGGCATGTTTTGACGTCAAATATCTCCAAAGTTAGCCATTTAAAATATAAATTACTTCAAACTACACTAAAGTAGACTATAATGATTAGCATTATGTATTTACCTCAGAAAATGTAAAAAATTCTAAAGCATCGGACTATGCAACTTTAATCTTATATAAAAATCGACCTTCGTAATTAACTCGCTGGTCAAATGACCACCATAGCTAAAACGAGGTAAGCTCTCCAACCTGTTAACCACACTCAGTTTTCATGCCTGAGCACAACCACTTACCATTCAGTGTTCTCTCTAATATTCTTTAATTTAACTTTCCATAAAGCACAAGCTGAGAGATCAATTATGTGTATACATGCAGTTCATATTACATCTCCTGTCTTTATATCTAAACTAAGTCTGTGTTGTAACAAAGTAGCTGCTTCCATAGATTCACCCATTGCTTCAACATGCACCGTGTGCTTTGCGTGGGTTTGTGCATTGACAGAGCCCCTGTCAATACATGTACCCTCTCACCTCCTCAGAGTCCCTGTC
The DNA here is from genome assembly GCA_030323885.1 of Branchipolynoe longqiensis. Classification (NCBI taxonomy): domain Eukaryota; kingdom Metazoa; phylum Annelida; class Polychaeta; order Phyllodocida; family Polynoidae; genus Branchipolynoe; species Branchipolynoe longqiensis. Next base: position 86,097,948 of record CM059192.1, read on the forward strand.
AATACACGTACCTTCTCACCCCGTCTGTCAATACCTCCTCAGAGCCCCTGTCACTTCCTCCATCGAGCCAAAGACCACCACTCAGACAATGATCAATGCCGCCCGATGGCTGCTATCCCACTAATCACCATTTTGATGAGGACCCAATTAGCGGCCAGCTGATTGATCGTCGGCAGGAGAGGAACGCCTGGAACCCAAATGACAAAGAACCCCCCACCCCAAGCCAATGACTTAACAATTTATACTTGTCGTTTCCTAGCCAGGTGCTCGGGAATATTAGAATCCCTGACAGAGTCAAACCAACGATTTACAAATTTATATTTTTCACTTCCTAGCCAGGCGCTTGGCATCTTTACATTGGTTGGTTGTTGAAGTTTTACGTCCTGGCAACATCCAAGGTAATATCAGGACGGGACATCATTAGAATAGCACAAGGACTGTTTGGCTCAGTGTCCGGATAACGTGAGTGAGTGGGATATCAGGTCACGATGCTGGCGGCCTGGTCTCCCAATGGGGCAGCACTAAAACATATAAGCATGAAGTCGCCATGAGTGTGTGCTGTCACAAGCCCGTACGCTTTCTCATATGACCCGTAGATGTTGTCAGGACGTACAACTCCAACAAACAACCGATACTGTTTTCGGATTAAACATTCAGTACAACCCGAACTCATGTCATGATGAAGGAAGATCTCCTGAAGCAGAGATACGTGTAAACCCCTATAAATAAATGACAGCTTCCTTAATGGCGTCCAGGCACTGCATCACGCTTCGGCAGAGCAGTGTTCCGTGTGGGCAATTATTTCTTTTGGCCTTGGGCTATTTAAGAGGCAGATCCTGCATACAACTCGTGGTTGTTATGTTTCATTAACCTACTAAGGATGCCCGCAAACTTCCTTAGTGCATCCCTGCAGCCTGCATTTATGCATGACACCACCTGTATTAATGTATCCTCAAAGCCTGCATTGATGCATGACACCACCTACATCAATGTATGCTGAAAGCCTGCATTGATACATTCCCACAACATAACACTACCTGCATTAATGTATTCTTGCAGCCTGCATTGATACATGGCACCACATTTAGTAATGTATCATACAGCCTGCGTTGATACATAGCACAACCTGCATTGATGTATCCTCAACGTCAGCATTGATACATTCCAACAAGAATACACCACCTGTATTAATACATCCCCACAAGAAGACACAACCTGCATTAATATGTATCCCACAGCCTGCATTGATACATCCCCTCAAGAAAACACCACCTCCAGGAATGTATCCTCGCAGCCTGCATTGATACATCCCCACAATAAGATGGTACCACCTGCACTAATGTATCCTCATAGCGTGAATTAATACACCCCCGGAAAATAAACCACCTGCATTAATATGTCCCCGCAACCTGCATTACTACTCCCTTCAAAAGGGGAAATAACCATAATCAAGGTAACCCCCATTCTGCCTAAATACATCCCTGCAAGAAGATTCCATCTACATTACTACATCCCCACAGATGGACGCCACCTTCATTAATGTATCCTCACAACAGAATATCACCTGCATTAATGTATCCCCACAACAGAATATTACCCTCATTAATGTATCCCCACACCAGAATATTACCTGCATTAATGTATCCTCGCAACCTGCATTAATGTATCCCCACAACAGAACATTACCTGCATTAATGCATCCTTACAGCAAGATGTAACTAATTTCAATGTATCGTCGTAGCCTGCATTAATACATCCCAACAACAGGACACCACCTGCATTAATGCATCTTCACAGCAGGACACCACCTGCATTAATGCATCCTCACAGCAGGACACCACCTGCATTAATGTATCCCTACAGCAGTAATGTATCCCCAACGCCTGCATTAATACTTCCTTACAACAGGATGTAACCTGCATCAATGGATCCGCAAAGCCTGCATTAATACAACCCTGCAAGAAGAGTCCATCTACATTAATACATCCCCACATCAGGACGCCACCTGCATTAATGGTTCCTCACAGCAGGACGCCACCTGCATTAATGGTTCTTCAAGCAGGCCACAACCTGCATTAATATATGTATGAAAAGAAATTTAAGTTGAAATCCCATATCTTGTTGCTGTCTTCCTATACTCTCTTACATCCACAACTCAAAATTTGCAAGAATATAATTTTCTGGTGCATATTTCTTTATGGTGCAATTCTGTACTCAGAGTGTCGCAGCAGAAAAATTAATGATTTTATGCAATAAATGTTTTAAAATAATGATTGGTAATAATAACTCAAATGCTACATCCAAACTTGGGGCTGGCTATTCAATTAGTTCTTGTTATTCTGACAAGATGGTAACCTCAACTATCTTTTTCTTCACGCTACTACTACACATACGAACAAGAGTTGGCTACTCAGCGTGTGGGGGGGGGGGGGGAAGGGAATACAACATTTACCATGAAAATACCCAAATCCTTACGTGTATGTAAAAGCATGGTTACATTAGTCCCTGCATCTAAGCAAAGACCCTATAATACTAAGACGGCCCACTCAGCCTGTACTGTGTAATCAAAATGATCAAACCCACCACTTGGTGCGCTGGCTGTTCTCTTGGTTAAACAGGTGCTATATATTATATGTATAAATGTATATATGAATGTGAAAGATGTTTGATGATGGTGATGCTGATGATGATGCTGATGATGATGTGTATTTGTTCATAGCAATTTCATATTGATGTGTATTTCATATTGATGTGTATTCATACTTACCTATCTCATGTATAATATAATTGTATGTGTTTACATGTGAAACACCAACCAGCAGCTGGGCTGATCAAACCCACCACAAGGTGGCACTGCAAAATTTACATTACTATTGGAGAGATAGGGAGTGAGCCATCTTAGTATTATAGGGTCTTTGATCTAAGACTGACTGAGGGACAGATCAATACCCATCAACCAACACTTCACAATCACGTTTGGTCATGTGACCACTTAAGCAAGCTTCTCAATGGACCACCATCAAACTGTCTGCTAGCTTTCCAAGCTCTTCCTTCAATTACATGATCCTGGAAAGGACATGAAGTTTGTTTTGTTTAACGACGTCTCTAGAGCGCATTGGTTTTTATCATTGGCTATTAGACATCAAACATATGGTCATTCTGACATAATTCTTTGGAGAAAACCTGCCGCCACTACATAGGCTACTCTTTCCGATAAGCAACAAGGGGTCTTTTATATGCACTTTCTCATAGACAGGACAGCACAGCCTTTGATTAAATAGTTGTGGACCACTGGTTGGAACGTAAAATAGCCCACACTGCAAATGTGTCCACTGAGCAGGATCGATCGGATGATGCAAACCTTCACAGGTGTACACTCTACCACCTGAGCTACCTCCCGCTCCCCTCTGGAAAGAACATAAGCATAGAATAATATCCCCATATCCCATCCTAATATGACCTTAGATGTTGCTAGGTCGTAAAAGAACAACAAACGAAACAAACAAATAAAGTCCTTGCTAGAAAAAAACAGGCTAGAATAACCAATCCAACAGATCAACTGAGCTATGACGTAATAAGTCCGGTGCTAAATAAAGACTTTTTGTTATGAAATAACAGTTTTTACCCACCCTTTTCCTCTGACCAACTTGTAAACCCTACGACAATATCTGCTACCATTCAATGACTTACAAAACTGATACTTGTCGCTTCCTAGCCAGGCGCTCAGCATTATTAGGATAGGGCAAGGACTGGTTGCGTTGGTGTCAGAATAATGTGACTGAGTGGGATATCAGGTCATGGTGCTGGTGGCCTGGTCTCCCAGTGGGACAGCACTATAAAGACACCATGAATGTGCGCTGTCACAAGTCAGTACCCGTTCTGATATGACTTTAGATGTTGCCAGGACGTAAAACTCCAACAACCAACCATGGTATGACCATACATGTTGCTAGGATGTGAGCAAATCCCATCCTGATATTGTCGCAAATCCCATCCTGATATCCCCAAATCCCATCCTGATATTGTCGCAAAACAACATCGAACAAAACAAAGCAATAAAGTCTCTGCTAGAAAACCCGGGTACAATAACCAATCCAACAGATCAACTGAGCTGTAACGTAATAACTCCGGTGCTAAATAAAGGCTTATTGCTATGAATCAAAGCAGTTTCATCCCAACCCCAACACCAAACCAATTTTTACCCACCCCTTTCCTCACACCACTCACCATACCACACACCACTCTCCCTCACCACACCACCCCTCTCCCTGTTACCTCCGCACACACCACCTCTCTCCCCTCACCCACCCCTTACCACCTCTACGTTCCCCACGCAACGACAACATATGCTCCCTTTCCGCTGACAGTAACTTGTACAAAATGGCGAGCGTTAGCCGGGATTGGCAAAGATGCATCACTGCATTGTTCCACGGGGACCTAATTGTGAGTAGACCACAGCTGTTTGTAATCACGCTGGTATTTAGGAGACAGCAGCTGGTTGGGCTCGTCTCTGACAGACGCTGCATGCTAAGACGCCATCAGTCGTGGAGAAGATGGGGGAAGGGGGACGGGGGAGGTGAGGTGGTAGGGGGAGAGGGAGTGGAGGGTAGAGAGGTGGTGTGTGTGGAGGTAGAACGAGAGGAGTGGGTGTAGGCAGGAAGGGGAAGGGAGTGATGTCGAGAGTGGTTTGGGAGGGGGCAGATGGGTGGTGTGGTGAAGGATGGGAAGGGGTGGAGTGGTGGGAGTCGAGGGGCAGAGGTGGTGTGGGAAGAGGGAGAGGAAAGGGATGGTGAATGAAGGGAGAGGTAGGGAATAGTTGGGGGGAGAGGTGATGGGTGGTGTTCGGGGGGGGGGGAGGGGAAGTGGGTGGTGAAGGGAGGGAGACATGTGGACTGGTTTCAGAGAGGAGGGAGAGGAGTGGTGTAAGGAGGGAGAGATAGGGAGTGGGTGGGGGGAGGAGGGAGTGGGTAGGGGGAGGTGGGAGGGGGAGGGAGGAGAATCAATAAGACGAATCCAATTGAAAGTTTATCCGCTCCACCCACTCATTAACACATAGACTTCGGTATTCTCAACACGCATTCACACGCACACACACACTCACACACACTCACACACTCACACACTCACGCACTCACACACTCACACACTCACACACTCACACACTCACACACACGCACACACACACTCACACATTCACACACTCACAGACTCACACACACTCACACTCGCACTAACCCTAACACTCACACACACTAACTCTCACACACTGACACTCACATTAGCACTCACACACACTAACTCTCACACACTGACACTCACACTAGCACTCACCCACACTAACTCACACACACTGACACTTGCATTAACACTCACACACATACTAACTCACTCACACTGACACTCACACAAACACTCACACACACTAACTCACACACACTGGCACTCACATTAACACTGACACTCACACTAGCACTCACATACACTAACTCACACACACTCACACTCACACTAACACTAACACTCACACTCACACTCACACACTAACTCTCACACACTGACACTCGCATTACCACTCACACACACTAACTCACACACACTGACACTATCACTCACACACACACACTAACTCACACACACTGACACTTGCATTAACACTCACACACACACTATCTCACACACACTGACACTCACACTATCACTCACACACACACTAACTCTCGCACACTGACACTGGCATTAACACTCACATACATTAACTCACACACACTGACACTCACACTAACAACACTCACACACACTAACTCACACACACTGACACTTTTTTTTTTTTTTTTTTTTTTTTTAAAATTGAGGCTGTATTTATACTGTCCATAGTATATAAGCCTGGGTACCCAGGTTTGTTTTCAATGCTGGCCAGTTGTAGTGTTGGTGTTATCTTACCACACAGTAGCTGCTGATAAGTAATTTGATTGCCTGCATTTCAGTAGCAGATAGATAGTTGGTTGGTATGGTTAGTAGCCTATGTTAGTTTTTTTGGATTTTCTTGGCATATATGTATTTTATTTTGTTCTACTCTTATTATTAGACTAGCCTACTCCTATTTACATATCATAGGCTTGTACGTAGCTGTGTGGTGTGTTATCTGGCTACTTTTGACATGGTTACCTTCCATTGGGCGTCCCGCTGGTGGGCCGTGACATATCACATGCCCCTTTGCAGTGCAGCTTAGTGGGGGTTTCCTAGCTTTATTTTGCACAGATATTTTTTGTAAGTTTTTAGGTCAGGAATTTGTCGTTCCTTTACCGTTGGGCATTCCACACCTTGGCAGCCATTTCCAGCGTGCTTCTCTCATGAGCTTTTATTTGACTTCTGGTCTGCTTTAGTAGTGGCACATTATTTGCTCTAGTAGCCACTTGTGGTTTTGTTAGGAGTTTATTGTTTTGACTATAGCTATATGCTAATGTTTTCAAGTGAATTATTCTCCTATTCTCTAGTAATTTCACTTTGGTTCTTTTGTGTATGTCATAGGTGGGGTGCAGCTTGTCTACTCTTAGACAGATTTTTAGGGCTCTGTTCTGCAGAATTTGCAGTTTTTTTAGTACTTCTTTTCTCACACCCATGTAGTTTACATCTCCATAGTCAAAATAGGGGAGCACCATGCCCTTGAAGATTTTTATTGACATTTCTTGTGTCCTGTAGTCTCTTAGCTTTGCAAATAGCCACAGTTTATGGTTTACTTTCTGGATAATTTTATTTATACATAGGTTGTAGTTTAGTGGGCTGTCCAACTCAAGGCACTGCCACTTGCATTAACACTCACACACACACTAACTCACTAACACTGACACTCACACAAACACTCACACATACTAACTCACCCACACTGACACTTGCATTAACACTCACACACACACTAACTCACTGACACTGACACTCGCACTAACACTCACACACACTAACTGACACACATTGACACTCGCACACATACACTACCACTGACAGACACACTAACACTCGCACAGACACACTAACACTGACACACTCACTAACACTGACACTCGCATTACACTCGCACAGACACACTAACACTGACGTGCACAAAGCCGCTCAATATTCGTTAGTTGGTCAAGACCTGGGGCCGTATACATGGGTTGGAGCTACACGTAGCCGGTGCTACACGCTAGCTCTGGGGTAGCTATCCGTGGCTAGGAGGGCCTTGGTTAATTAGGTCAAGCCATATGCACCAATGTCCAAGCCGGGGCAGATAGCTAAGTGTGAAGTTATTTATAGACTTAGGAATTCCCTCGATTCGACAATATGAATAACGCCGCCAATGCGGCGGCATTAATATCAGTTCGAATTTAGGGTTAAATTGATCAAATTTCACTTATGGCATATGTAATTCTGTTAAATATGACAGCATTGAATGGATTTGAGCCTAACATATTGCCGCTGATGCGACGGCGGCAGCGGTGATCTGTTTTGTTGATATTGGACAGTATGGATATCCACGTCGATGCGATGGCGGCGGCGCCGATTTGTTTACTTTACATTCGTCGATTCGACAATATTAATATCCCCACCGATGTAGCTGCGGCGTTAATATCGTTTAGAATTTAGGGTAAATTTGATCAAATTTCACTTATTGAATATGTAATTCTGTTAAATATGATAGCATTGAATAGATTTGGCTCTAATATATCAGCAGCCGGCACACTAACCGGTGCGACTTGCAATTAAACTTGATTTGAAACTGGGGTAGCTTAGCCTAGGCTACGGTCGGCGGCTAGCGCTGGCACCGGTTGATTCATACGGATTTTCCACCGTTAGCCGTGTGGAGCCAGCCAAACCACGGTTACGGCCCTAACACTGGCTCATGCATATGGCCCCTGATGGGGTGACGCAAGAGAGGTTTGCAGGTGGGTTGATTGTTGGAGTTTTATGTCCTGGCAACATCTAAGGTCATATCAGGACGGGTGAGGGCTTCAAGTTGGGGAGTTGTGTTATTAGGAAGTTGGGCAGTTGGGATGTTGGGATTGTTTGTTGGGGTTTTACCTGCTATCAACATTTAATACCATATCAGGGTGAGTACCGACTTGTGACAGTGCACACTCATGGTGACTTTATAGTGCTGCCCCACTGGGAGACCAGGTCACTGGCATTATGCCCCAATATCCGACTCAGTGACATTATCCTGATACTGAATTAACAAGTCCTTGCCCTTTTCTATTAATACCTACCACCAGACTAGGTTGTGACAAGCATCAATGTTGTAAATCATTTGTTTAACTCGGCTGGGTTTAGAACCCCCGACCTTCAGCACGAGAAGCCAATGCTATTAACGATTCGACTACAGTCTCCTGTCATGGACAGTTGCGAAGTTGGGAAGCTGATAAGTTAGGAAGTTGAGATGTTGAGAAGTTGAGAGGTTGATCATTTGGGAAGTTGAGAAGTTCTGGAAGTTGGGAAGTTGGGAAGTTGGAAAATTGGGAATTTGGGAGAAAATTGCTGCAAGTGTATTACTTCAATGTTGGTAAAATAATTTGCTTACAGAAAAAACTATTTTACCGAAAAAATATAAGAATAAAAGAATAAAACGCTGGGTATTGACGTTATCAAAACTGTGTGTTTTGACGTCAATTCGACGTCGCGTTGTTACCTGTTGGTGGTGGTGGTGGGGGGGGGGGGGGAGAGGTGGAGATGCATGGCGCGCACTCGCTTTAAAGACGGCAGTGAGGAATCAATAATAAGGTTAAGTACACCCGTGCATGCCACCACATTCACATGGTCTCCTGGTGCACAGTCACATGGTGTCTCCTGGTGCACAGTCACATGGTGTCTCTCGGTGCACAGTCACATGGTCTCCTGGTGCACAGTCACGTGGTCTCCTGGTGCACAGTCACATGGTCTCTTGGTGCACAGTCATGTGGTGTTTCCTGGTGCACAGTCACATGGTGTCTCCTGGTGCACAGTCACATGGTGTCTCCTGGTGCACAGTCACATGGTCTCCTGGTGCACAGTCATATGGTCTCCTGGTGCACAGTCACATGGTCTCTTGGTGCAGTCACCTGATGTCTCCTGGTGCACAGTCACATGGTGTCTCCTGGTGCACAGTCACATGGTCTCCTGGTGCACAGTCACATGGTGTCTTGGTGCAGTCACATGGTGTCTCCTGGTGCACAGTCACACAGTGTCTCCTGGTGCACAGTCACATGGTCTCTAGGTGCAGTCACATGGTGTCTCCTGGTGCATAGTCATGTGGTCCTCCCCCCGTGCACAGTCACAAGGTCTCCTGGTGTCAATTGTATCGAGGCTCCCCGATGCAATCACCCTATCCACACATATCTGTCTATGTGGTTCCTTGCCTGAGAGGTTAATGCCGACTGCTACACTCGCATAATTCCTATCCATCATAATACAGTAAAACCTCTCTATACCGACCCCTCCACAGATCGACCACTCCCCTATATCGATCGCTTTATTTGGGTCCCAACAATACCATTGTAAGGATATTCTAACTCTCTAAACCGACCACATCCCTAAATGGACCACATAAAGTCGGTCCCATGGTCGGTCGGTTTAGAGAGGTTTTACTGTATGTATATATATATATATATTACTTATATATATATGAGTCAGCCTCACGAAAATGGGCCAATCGGCGGTCAATTGAAGATGTCGGCGTCGCAATTCTTAAAAGTGTAGTGCATTTCTTTCTTTCATATTAAATTATCTTAGAAACAAATAAGGTTGTTGTATTTTCTTGACCTTTACATTCAGGATAAATTTAAGGACTTTCCACCACCTCTGTCAATGCTAAACTATAATTATACCGATCGACACCGACATCCAATGATCGACTCCAACAACTTTAACAGATGTCGGTGTCACAATTCTTAAAGTGTAGTGCATTTCTTTGTTTTATATTAAATTATCCTAGAAACAAATAGGGTTGCTGTATTTTCTCGACCTTTTCATTCAGGATAAATTTAAGGACTTTCCAACACCTCTGTCAATGCTAAATTAAAATTATACCGATCGACGCCGACATCCATGCTTGACGCCGACAACTTTCCCCAATTGGCCTCTTTTCGTGATCCTGACTCATATATATATTCTTTCTGTCCTCACCCGCGCCTTCTCTCGGAAGAGGATGACGGGAAGACAGGGAAAATAAGTATGTCCTCCACTGACATTCAGACACAGTCTGTGTGTATGTGTACATTTCATGGCCGTGTACCAACAATGCTTTAATATAAATAGCACATGACGCCTCTTTGCCAACATAAATCATGAACAAAAGAGTTCCAAAGAACGACTGGACTGTCTCGCCTCGCATAATTTTGGCAAGTTTTTATTAGTTAAATTTTGCCATCATTTGACACCAATTTAACCACTTCAAAATTGCATCAGGGATTATTTGACCCAAATCTTACCGCTTCTGATTTTATGTACATTTCAATGTAGGCAAATCAATGTGATTAGCATTGGGGTGTGGGGGGGGGGGGCGTTATGGGGTTGCAGGGATGGTATGAGAGGGAGACAGGTTTGATCGATTCACCACCAGGTGGCGAGGGAATGTCACTGCGGAACGCTTGGCCAAATGTCAACACGCACACGCACACGCACACGAACACGCACACGCACACGCACACGCACACGCGCACGCACACGCACATACACACACACGCACACACACGCACGCACACGCACGCACACGCACGCACGCACACGCACACGCACACACACGCACACGCACACGCAGGCACACACGCGCACACGCACACGCACACGCACACGCACACGCACACCCCACGCCCCACACCCCACACCCAATACCCCACATCCCACACCCCACACCACACATCCCACACACCACACTCTCCACACCCTACACCCCCACACACCACCACATCACATACCACACCACTCACCCCCACACACTCCACAACCACACCCCACACCCCAATACACCCACACCCATCACACCACACTCACCCACACACCCGACACCACACACCCTTCAGCACGCTTTGATCCGACACCTGTAACCCGCCCTCCCCCGCCCCTCCCCGCCCTCCCCCGCCCCTCCCCGCCCCTCCCCGCTCCTCCCCGCCCTTCCCCGCCCCTCCCCGCCCCTCCCCACCCCTTCCCGCTTCCTGCCTTCCCCCGATAAGGCGTCCGATGCCAATATGAGTTATGCGTTTGTGGTCAGATTAGCCACACGTTACATAACAACACTCTTTCCCCCTCCCCCCCATCCTACATACACACTCATCAAACCACAACATGGTTCACACGGACACCCCCCCCCCCCCCCCACACACAACACTCATCAACCACAACCTCTTCGCACCCAGACAGACACAACCCCCGCTTGCTCTAATTAACTGGCAAACACGTAGAGAGGTGTGTGTGCAAGGGCTGTATGGTGGGCTGAGACTGCGTGTAAGGGTGGGTGGTGGGTGGATGGGGATTGGTGTGGGGTTGAGGTGGGGCTTGGGTGGGGCTGGGGCTGGGGCTGGGGGCTGGGCTGGGGCTGGGGCTGGGGCTGGGGCTGGGGCCTGGGGCTGGGGCCGGGGCTGGGGTGCCGGGGCTGGGGCTGGGGCTGGGGCGGGGCTGGGGCTGGGGGCTGGCTGGGGCTGGGCTGGGGGCTGGGGCTGGGGCTGGGGCTGGGGCTGGGCTGGGGCTGGGGCTGGGGCTGGGCTGGGGCTGGGGGCTGGTCGGGGCTGGTGCTGGGGCTGGGGCTGGGGCGGGGCTGGGGCTGGGGCTGGGGCTGGGGCTGGGGCTGGGGCTGGGGCTGGGGCTGGGGCTGGGCTGCAGGGGCTGGGGCTGGGCTGGGGCTGGGGTGGGGCTGGTGGGGCTGGTGTGGGGTGGGCGGGGGCTGGGGCTGGGGCTGGCTGGGCTGGGCTGGGGCTGGGCTGGGGCTGGGGCTGGGGCGGGGGCGGGGGCTGGGGCTGGGGCGGGTGGGCTGGGGTGGGGGGGCTGGGGCCGTGTGGAATGGGATGGAGTGCGGTGGGTGGGACTCTGAGCGTGAGGGTGGGTGAGAGACAGTAGGGGTGGGGTATTGGGTTGAGGTATTGTATTGGATGGCGATGGGAATTGGGTGGGGGAGGGGGAGGAGTGGGACTAGGACTGGGGATGGGTGGGGTAGGGTGGGACTGGAAGATTGAGGGTGTGTTGGAGGCTGTACAGACCGGAGGGCAACGTGGACAGTCCACTTCCGGGCAGCGGAAAATCACGGCACTACCTACCCAGCATGGCCTTAGCTCTATTGTTAATAAATACAGGCATATTACAATATGTTGCACACATTATCACTATAGACCTATTTCATATGACGTCAGCATAGGTATCTAGGTCAGTGTGCGCACTGTTTGGCTGCAGGACAACACACGGTCACACTGCAACTCAATGGCTATGAGCAATCTTCATACAGAAAATGTGAAATATCTCTAAAACCACACCACCTAGAAACAAACCGCCTGCTACGCATATAGAAAACATATTCAACGGACAGATTATATTAAATTTATATGATTAGAGTTCTGCATTTCTATTAATTTTGAATGAAATAAACGTTTTGCAGGGCGCATACCAGCAAAGTCAATGGCAGTGTGCCTTCGTTCTGCAGCCAAGCTGCACACGCATACACAATGTTTATAAACGTTGAAAGGGGTATATAATTATGCTCCTCATCTCTCTATATCGTTTACTGGACTCTACAACCCTCCCCCTCCTCCTCCTCACCCAATCCACGCCTTCTCCTGTTCCTCCCCTTTTCCTCTACCTCATATTTCCTCTGCCTCCTCTTCCTCCTCTGCCTCCTCCGCCCTTATCCCTTCTATCTCTTCTGCCTTCTCTTCCTCAGATCTCTCATTTACCTCCTCTTCCTCCTCTCCCTCTTCCTCTCCCTCCTCCTCTCCTCTCTGCTCTTCTCCCCTCTCCACCTCTCTCCTCTCCCTTGCCTTCCTTTCCCGCCCTCCTTGCCCCCTCCTCTCGTTCCTCTTCCTCCTCTCTCCTCTTCTCCACTTCCTTTCTACTCCTCTTCCTCATGTCCCTCATGTCTCTCATATCCCTCATGTCCCACATGTCCCTCATGTCCCTCATCTTCCTCACCTCCCTCATCTCCCTCATCTCCCTCATCTACCTCATCTCTCTCATCTCCCTCATCTCCCTCCTTTCCCTCCTCTACATCCTCTCCCTCCTCTCCCTCTTCTCCCCCCTCTCCCTCCTCTCCCTCCTCTCCCTCCTTTTCCTCCTCTCCATCTTCTCCCTCCTCTCATTCCCACTCCCTCCTTCACCCCTCCTCTCGCTCCTCTTCATCCTCTCCCTGATCTCTGATCTCCCTCATGTCCATCATCTCCCTCATCTCCCTCCTCCCCCTCCTTTCCCTCCTATCCCTCCTATCCCTCCCTTTTCCTCTCTCCACTCTTCCTCCTCCCTCTGCTCCTTCCCTTCTCTCCATCCTCCTCTCCTCTCCATTGCTCTCCTTCCCCACCCTCCTTTACCCCTCCTCTCCCTCATCTCCCTCATCTCCCTCATCTCCGTCCTTTCCCTCTTTTCCCTTGTTTCCCTCCTATTTACTCTCCCTCCTCTCTCTCTCCTTCCCTTCTTTCCACCCTCTTCTCCTCTCCCTACTCTCATTCCTCCTCCCTTCCTCTCCCGTCCTCGCCCTGATCTTTCTCATCCTGTGAGTGTGATGGCGGTGATGGGGTGGGGGAAGGGCGGACAGGTGGGGGGGGGGGGTGCGGGAGGGGGGCTGTGGGGGGGTGAATGGAGGGTGGGTGGGGGAGTGGGAGCGGTTGTTGGAGTGGTGATGGGTGGGAGAAGGGGTGGTGGGTGCGCGTGGGGGTTGGGGGTGGGTGGTGGAGTGGTGGTGGGTGAGGGCAGTGGGAGTGGGTGGTTGAGTGGTAGTGGGTGGTGAAGTGGGATTGTGTGGTGGAGTGGTGGTGTGTGCGTGAGGTAGGAGTGGGTGGTGGAGTGTTGATGGGTGGGTGCAGTGGGAGTAGGTGGTGGAGTAGTGGTGAGTGCGTGAGGTGAGAGTAGGTGGTGGAGTAGTGGTGGGTGCGTGAGGTAGGAGTGGGTGGTGGAGTGGTGGTGGGTGCATGAGGTGAGAGTAGGTGGTGGAGTAGTGGTGGGTGCGTGAGGTGAGAGTGGGCGGTGGAGTGGTGGTGGGTGCGTGAGGTGGGAGTGGGTGGTGGAGTGGTGGTGGGTGCGTGAGGTGGGAGTGGGTGGTGGAGTGGTGGTGGGTGCGTGAGGTGAGAGTGGGTGGTGGAGTGGTGGTGGGTGCGTGAGGTAGGAGTGGGTGGTGGAGTGGTGGTGGGTGCGTGAGGTGAGAGTGGGTGGTGGAGT